>JADKLZ010012072.1:0-11434 GCA_021533235.1 Biomphalaria straminea | reverse complement strand
AATCACTACCACAATAGAAAAACAATCCTCAAACCTTAGTCAAGAAATCCACACAAAAAAACAACTCATAACTAAAGTTTCTAAACACATTTACACACTAGTTAAGGTCATTTACGCTCAAAAACAAAAATCACCGTACTTCGCACGTGGAAAAAATGGTTAGTCGGGGGGGGAACAGGGTTACAATAGTAGATCTATAAATTTTAAAATAAATGCTTTTACAAGCTATAAAAATTTTACATGTATAAATACAGAGGTAATATAATACAAAGTGTTATCTTGATATGGGTAAAGTCCGCATGCATTTGAAAAAAAAAACTTATTTCAAGGCTACAAATGACACGCCCAATTTAAAAAAAGAGCGATTGAAAATTTAAATAAAATGAAACATGGTCGGACTTCCACCAGGCCTTTGCCTTTGGTAATGATAATTTTTTAGCGGCACGGTCGTAATTATTCTAATTGCACTTCTATCTCTTTCAGCTACTTGCACCACACCATTGCCTTTGATAATAAGTTAACAGCTGCACGGTCATAATTATTCTAATTGCACTTCTATCTCTCGAGTGATTTTCACTACTTCCACCAAACCTTTGCCTTTGTTCATTGTGTCAGGTGCAGAATAATATTATAATATTACATCCCCCAAATCCAATAGAAGCGCTATAACTAAGTACACATCTAGATTTGCAATATATTATAAACATTTCTGATATAGAATGCAAAGCAGAGGAGGAAACACAATCAACGCATTAGTAACATGTCAAACTATGATCATATTTATATACTGGATGAAAAGAGGGCTTAAAGTCAAAGCCTTAACAGCACAATTAAACACTGAAAGAAGAAAAGTATTTCATTGGGGATGAAATGACAGGGGAATGAAATGACCGGAGAATTAAATGACCGAAATGAAGTGACCAGGGATGAGATTACAAGAGATGAAGTGACCTGGAATAAAGTCACCGGGAATGAAATGACCGGGAATAAATTGACCGAGGATGAAGAGACCGGGAATGAAATGACCCGGAATAAACTGACTAGGGATGAAATGACCGGAGATGAAGTGACCTGGGATAAAGTGACCGAGGATGAAATGTCCGGTCACCGAATAGGCAGCTGAGTTTTTGAGAAAGTGTAATATGAGATACTTTACTTTAAAGATTTATAATTGATATATTTTTCCCAAAAAATAATAAAAAGTGGATTCAGTAAGTATGAGATAAACTGTTTATTAAAGCACAAATGGAGTTGAGCATTACTTTTTGAGTTATAGAAATAAAATAAATTGATTTTAGTCTCCCATATTACCCTCCATATATGGGAAATATGGGATACTTATAGACCAAAATAAATATAGACTGGCCAATAAGAGAGTTTTATGAAATGAACATCTGTGAATTGCAATTTCTGTTTTTATCTATCTATATATAATCCTCAAAGTAAAAGGTCAAACAACAACAACATGCAAGCAACAACAAGTAAATAGGGAAGATCCCATGGCGCAGCACGCGGTGTGAATGGAAATTGATGCATCCCAATCCGCACTATTTTGTGAATGAAAATGGTGTTTATATAATTATCTCTTCTTCTCAGATTATTGTCATAATATTAAAAGTATTTCCACATTATTGTGTCGTTAGACTATTGAAACTAGAACAACAACAATACACAGATAGAGTACACTCTCATATTTCACTTTAGAAAGTACTTTAATTACGCACATTCGCTCATTAGACATGATTACGAAAGGTAACTCATCTCTCTATTCCTAGATCTAGATCTAGATCTAAAACTTGAATTCAACTCTAAGAAGATCATAGAACTTCTCTTCGGATGTATAGTTTTATGCTTTAACACATGAACATACTAATTATAGTCCATTCGAAACTATTGTTCCTGGTTTCCACTTAGAATTAAGTTGCATTCTGACTTCCGTTCCGTCTTGTAGTGGATTATGACAAATAGATTTTCTAAATCAAATAAGAGAGATGTAACCATGGAACTATACTAATGGAACACCAGCTCCTAGTTTTTACTAGCAGAGTGCCGTCGCGCATCTTTTTTAGCGCATGGTGCAATGTGGCGAAAATCATGATGATGCCAAAGAAGAAATTTACTCTGCCAGTCACCAAGACTGACCTGCAATGAGAGTAAAACTTTCCTACGCTTAATTTGATTAGATCTCTAAAAACTTTATCCATTTTCTCACAATGCTGTGTAATATATAAAATTTTCCTGAATAAGGGATCGTCACAAAAAATATTTTTTTAAGGCCACCCCATAAAAATAGCTGTTTTCAGTACTTCCACAGTTGGGTATTTTACACAAAATCTGGAATTTTCTTTTATGTAAATCTAATCATTATCATCTGTCCCGCGTAACCAAATCCTCCACTTTTCCAGGTCACCAGTTGTTCTTAACAAGATATCAAGAGAGAGAGGCTGGTCCATTATTTGCGTTGTCCATCCAGCTTTTCTTCTGACAACCCTTTTTTTTTTTCGTTATCTCTCCTGAAGGATAATTTTTGAAAGTTAGTCTTACAAAATACAATTCCAAACCAACCCATGCAGTTATCGTATTTTCACAGTATTGAAGAGTCCTCCTTTTTGCCAACCAGAGTGTTGACTGACCAAAGTAACCAATTCATTTGTCTGATTCTGTTTATAGTAAATATTCATAACTAGATCTTTTATATAATAATATTTTTTTAAATAATATGATCAATTATAAGCTAATAGACATACTTTAATAGATCTAATAAATGATTAACGCGGACCTAACAAAATGGGTATATTAATACTTAAATCTGGGTATTTTACATTTCGAATGCGCATTTTTTAAAAACCGAAACATAATCTATAGAATAAATAATAGAATCTAGAGCTTCAACACATAGACTTAGATCTAGATCTATTTCAAGTTAAAATAAATAAACCATAGATCTAAAATTCATAAGATCCACTCTATTTTTTCTTTAGACCTAGACCATCTTGATTCTAGACATCTTTTTTGAAGTAATGTCCGTATTTAGTAATATAACGGATGATATTATTATAAGATACCGTACTAAAGGCGTACTTAGTCGACTTAGCGTACTTAGACTTAAACTCATAGAGTTAGACAGACCATGGCATAGTATGGTCCATACTATATAGTTAGTAATATACTTATAAATACATTACATGAGAATAATGAGATCAATATAAATATATATAGATCTATATTTATAATATTATATAGATTAGATCTAGTCACATATAATTATATATATAAATTATAGGCCTATAGATCTAGATTCTAGTGTAGAATACTCAAGATAAAGATCTATTGATTGTCTATCTACTCCACTTTCACATCACACCAATATACAGACAGTGAATGAAACGAATCGCTCTGATTATAATTTTATACCTATAGATCTACCAGTCTATAATCATAATCATCATAGATAATATTAATAATCTAGATCTATAATCATATTGCCCTATTTATTCAATTGTCAATAGGCCTATATCTGAGGCCCAGGAATGCGCCCCGGAGAGGACACTCTGGTGCTGCTGCAAAGTGACCAAAGCCAGTGACTCATCTCGGCGCATCCATTGTCTTCCGAGACAGAAGGAGCCATATACAATAGGCCTATAGTCAAGCTAGTGACTACTAGTGGAACGTAAAATTGAAGGTTTAATACTGTATTATAGTATTATGTTACTTTGTATGTTTGTAACTTGTGTATGTCACTGTCTCAATTGTGATAATTGATATCATCAGCATTTTTAAACATAAAAAAGTAAACATAAATCTAGATATCTATCATATAGTATTATAAATATACTGGTAACTTTAAAAACTTTAGCATTGATTGATTTTAATTGATCAGCCTTATAGACTAGATCTTGCAATGATGACACGCAAATTCGTGAAGCGTTCCATATTTTTGGTTCCGCAAGGTTGTCATTGCCGGAAGTGGTAATGGATGTAAGCACTCCACTACCTATAAAATGCTTCCTAATGGCATGCGTCTCAAATAGCCTCTGATAACCAGTCCAACTCCCGGCCTTCACGTGTGGCTCAGATATTGAGTCCGGCGGAACTGTTCTTACTAACAGGAGAAGGGGCACAGGCGAGTAACTGGCGCCTTAACCAGTAAGCTTCGGGCAGGAGGGGCTCGTTAGCCATGGCTGGCTACCCACCTAGGAGAAGGAAAACTCTGATTTCAAACCTCTGCTGCCTTGCAGCTATACCCAACCAAGGGAAAGGCTTCGGGAGTCAACCCTGAGGAAAAATCAGGAGCTGGCGACCCTAAGGCAGTTTGCAGCACCCAGTGCTACACTCTGGCAGAACCTGCGACGCTGCTGACCCCAAACTGTATCGGCATTGCCGTTCCTTTGGATACATCAGCTGCGTGGAGAGGGGGGAACTGATGTGTGGGCGACATCGTTCCGACCACAGCTTATGCCCAGGCATTCATCTCATTTCCATGAGATGATCCATAGTCGCTTCGCGACTGACGGTGGCCATAGTAGTAGTAGTAGTCTACATGTAGTATGTACTAGACTCTAACATGTGTATGTATTACATTTGTAGATCTTGGAATTGGATCTAAATTCACCTTCCTAAAGTGTCTCAAAAGTCTGTAGCTGATTTGAGAGGCCTAACGAGGCAAGTCTAGTTATCTAGCTGTCTCTTGATCTATCTACTTAAATGAGCATAACCATAGTGTAGTCAAATCTTGACAACTAGTCTTCTATAATAATTAGTTCTAGATCTATATCCAGTTTAGATAAATTTAGATTTAAATTATAAAACTATTTTATTAGCTAAAATACTAAAATTATTATGAAGATTTAATTATAGAATCTAGACTAGTTATATGTGTACATAATATAAATATAAATATATATATATATAATTTATGCCAGGCCTCAACCTCATATATCCAAATCTATTGGTAAAACTTACCTTTGATGTTTTACCCAATCTATCTATACAAGACAATTTATTATCCATGCCTCACCTACACCCCATAAACATTTAATAATCATTTCTAAATAATTTATTATCCATTCCATGCCATACCCAGACCCAGTTCATTAGACATATATTTTCAATGATGTGGTGTCAAGTGGGATGTATCCCCTGAAATTCAGTAAAATGTAAAACTCATAGATCTATTTATTTATTTGCTATGACACTCTGATCAACTTGGACTTGTGATTCATATATATAATTATAAATTATAAATTATATATGTTTCTTATCAGACTTAATGAAATTTTGGTGCATTTTATACCTGTAATAAAGCTACAAAAGTATCATAATTTGTGTTCTAACCATTGGTATTTTTCTTGGCAACATTTCTGATTTAGTCTGTGATAAATTATAAATTTAAAAAAAATGTTTGTAATGTTTCAGTTATTAACAAGTAGAACCATGGCAACCAGTTCTGATGATGTACCAGAATGGCTCAAGGATCATACTTATTAAATGCTATTTCTACTCTCTGGGCAGACCATAATAATATTGGCACCCATTCAATATTTAATGTAAGTACTACTATACAATTTTTATTTTAGTTACCATCTAATAGATGTTTTGTGAAATGTGTGATTTTCATGGTCAAGCAACATCCAAATATCTGGGATGGAATTTAATATTTTCCTCTATTTTTTTTTTATAAAACTCTTAAGCAAAACCATCTTTCATGAATGCCTAATATACCTTGGCTGATATGCAGGCCATTCCTTTACGGTAGAATAAACTGTTAGACTAAATTAGGCAAAAGTATTTCTGATAATTTGTTTGTTTGATACAACAATGTAGCCTATTCAATTTAATATTATTTTTTTAATTTTAATGTTATCAAAAGAAATTAGCCAATATGCCTAATTGTATAATTACAGTTATGCTTGGAAATGCAAGAAAAAGGCATGCATTCCTGAAAAGTCAATGATTGGTTGAACCTCGTAAAGGTAAGGTGATGTTACTGCAATTTTTCCCTGTGCACTTTTCTCAATTGCTGAAGTACTTGTATTTTTTAAAAACTAATTTTCCATGAAAATGTAAATCATAATATATGTTATAATATATGTTATAGCTGCTTTTAGATGAGTGCAATGTAAATCAAATTAACTAAATATCTGCCTTCACCCATAGTAATAATTCATTACTTTTAAGGTCAGGACTATGCCAGTGTCTACACATTAACTCAGTAGCTCATTTTAGGTACAGATTATTTTTAGAAAAGCACACTTATATAATTATACTTAATGACATATATATTTTTAGCATGGTCAACACTTGTATCGCACATGTTTTTTAATAATTTTTTTTAATACCGGTACTTGTATTTTTTTTTTACTAGATAACTTTCTGTTATGAGAAAAGATGAGATTCTTGGACTCCTGCATAGCACCACCAGAAAAGAAAATCCCATCATGTTGCAAAATAAAAGTCTTGGACCAATTTTAATAAGTTATATTATATTATAAGCTCTCTCGATATTTTTGTATATCCTGTCATCAGCCAACCGGTTTGGATATAGTACCTTTAAAAAATGTTTGAGATTCTACTAGAAAACTATTAATCTGAGCCCCATTAAAACAAGAGGGAGTGCCGTGGATGATTGGTAAAGCACTTGGCTTCTGAACTGATAGTTTCTGGGTTTGAATAAGATTGGGATTTTTAATTTAATATAATTTTTAAAGCTACTCTGAGTCCCCCAAGATCTAATGGATATCTGGCATTAGTTAGGAATAAGTACAGGCGCTTTTGGGATCCGTGGCTAAATGGTTAAGTCATGGGTTTGAATCTCTGTGAAGACTCAGATTTTTAATTTTGAGATTTTTAGGATGCCCCTGAGTCCACCCAACTCTGACAGGTACCTGACTTTCATTTGGAAAGTAAAGATGGTTGGTTGTTGTGATGGCCACATGACACTCTGACCAAAGGATCAAGTGACCTTAACATCATCTGCCCTATAGACTATGAGGTATGAAATGGGAACTTTTTCTAAAGGTGGTTGGTTGTTGTGCTGGCTACATGACACCTTTGCTAACCAAGGGGCACAGAAACAGATAAACTTTATATCATCTGCCCCATAGATAGCAAGATATGTAAGGGAAATTTTACTTTTTTAAAATTAAAATAAAAATCTAAGAAAATGATGGCAAAAAAAATTAATTAATTAAATATTCTTAGTGCCTATTGCAAAACTTACTGAGTTATAAGTTAAGTATATTGAAATGAATGGATAATCATGAAATTGTTAAATAATTACTGCTATCATTCCATAAAACCATAAAAAAATTTTGTTACATTTATTTCAAAATTATTTTTTTCAAGCATAGAGTTCACATAGAGTGAATTTTTTTTTATTTGGCTAATGCTTTTATTGTATCATATTAGTTTTTAATTTTTTTTTACCCTGGATATTTTAAAAATATGTCCACTATTTTCATATGTTCTTTATAATGTAAATCGGTATTCATGCAATGCTCAAAATATGCTATAATGTTTAGGCCATACAGATTTGTATAAATTAGCATGTTCAAATACATTGTAATTTGTAAGTGTATATTGTTTGGATAAGAATAAAGTTTTTCTGTAGACAATTATTGTTAAAGATTTGTTGATGCTCCTGCTTAATCAATTATATATGCATGTCATTATTTTTAACATGTCTGATAATAAATGACAGTACAAGTTAGTGAATGAAAATTTGTCATTATTTCAGCTGCTACATTAATGTGAGATATCATTACTTTACTATATGTCAAATAACAATTTAAAGCAACATTTTGAAAAGAGTAGTCTGTAGAATTGACAGTAAATACATTTAAGTGATGGGCTGTGATCTGTGTGAATTGAGAGCTGATTATGTATTGAATTTGTTAATGAACAATGAAATTTTAATAAACAATTTTTTTTTTAATTAATACAAAATTTAAAAAAAAAACTTTGAAAAGGAATGATAAATATCTACTTTATTTATTTTCATCAGAACAGAATTTCCAACTCTGCATTCTTTAAATAAATTATCATTTATTTGCAGTAGTGTCAGAACACAAAATCATAGTTTATAGTAAAGTAAGCTAAGCTTTGCTCTCTTATAAAAATTTGTATATAGACTACACACAATTTAATTATTATTTTTAATCAAATTGGAGTTTCATCCTTGAGTTCAACTAGTACAATAAAAAAAAATAACTTAGTCAATGAAATAGTAATACTAGAAAATGAGATAAAAGTGAATTAAATATCATCAATGCTATTGAAGCCACTATTGCTTCTTTTTATCGTGTGGACTGCAATTGAAGTGGCTATTTATTTTACTGATCATCTAAGCTGATATGTCAGTGTTGTCTCTTTGAAACCCAAGCTTATTTTCTTGGTAACTGGAAGTCCAGATATTTGAAGTTTCATTTTATACACCTATACTTTCCGAAATGGCTGTCTGATAGGAAAAACCTAATTGCTTAACATGTCATATGCATATAACAGGAATGAAATGACTTGCTTCAACTGACATAGAAGAGAGCTCCTGGTTGCATACAGCTTCCGAACTAGACAGCTGGATGCCACTTACAAAGGTGTGGTATACACCCAAAAAATTAATTGCCGAGGGTAGACGGCAAAAAAAAAAAAGAAAAAAACAGATTCTACCACTGACAGACAATTGTTATGCCTGTGCTTAGAGTGGCAAAATATGTAGGTCACAGCTGTGGATGAGTAGGCACTGGAAACATAGCATATTTCTCATATATGTCTTCGAGCTTAAAGATAAGCCAATCATTTTTGTAATATAGTTTGTAGCTTCTGTACATGCATGAACTGCCATCACAAATGACACAAGTCCACTGTGAGTTTGATGGATTATAAACATCTTATAAATTATTTCTTTGCTTTATATTAAATGGTTCTTCTCTCTGTTCCACTAGGTACTTGTGTTTATTCAAATATCATTGATATCGTAACATGTCATCAAAATAAAAGCAAAAATCTCTGCAACCTGTGTACCAGTCAGAAGTCAACAATAACACTTGCCATTTAAAAAAAGACTTTAGATTAGTCAAATTAGTGACTGATTATTCGATCCATTTAGGCAAATCATTTTTTTAATGTCAATATTTGAATATATAATTAATGATCCTTTACATTTTGTGACTTTACTATACTTTGAAGTAGATTTCTTGAGCTAAAGTCGGATGTACACCTTGAGTTTTACTGTGATCTAAATCTAGATCTAGAAGTAGAGACGGTACAGTAGGCCTAGTCCCAGTAGAGTCGTAGTCAGAGTCTAGGCTATCTGTCATATCCGATATCGTGATCAGAAAAGTAGGCGGCTGTGGGTTTATAGATCTATTCCATGACCCTGGCTAGATTTAGATCTACTGGTCTGGACATCTAGATGAGTAGATCTAACTAGAATTAAACTAGAAAACTAAATTGGAGAAGTAGCTTCCTGGATCTAGAACTAGAATTGTAGAATGTTTATTAGATCTTGTTGCGTCAAACGCTTCATTTCTGCTTATTGTTTTTAATAAATGCATATAAAATACATTATATTTTGGCAATAAAAAATACCCAGTTGATGAAAAAGTAATTCTAATGATTTATTTAAGAATGACCCCAATAGAAGATCTATGTGTTTATTTAGATCTATATCATATTATTATTAATTATTCTTATTTTATAGCAATCGTCCAATGAAATCTAGCTCTAGATCTATTTGATTTCAGATTAGGCTATAGTTTGTTGTTGTTTTATTTTTGTCATTTTATTTATTTTATTTACAACATTACAGATATAAACTTTTTCTTTGTTTCCCACGAGACGTGTGTCACTGACTGTGCCTATAGTCGTTTCGAGAATAATAGTAAAAAAAAAAAACGAGTAGAAATGCGTAGCTTGGAGTGACAAAACCGTATTAGGCCTCCTATTTTTATTTTTATCTCTTGCAAGTAAGTATATCGTAACAAATACGCATTAGCGGAACCTTAGAAAGGTCTTCATCCAGATTTAGTGTGAATAAACCAAACACAAAAACACTGAAAAATTCTAATTTCGGAATTTAGATCCTATTTTTTATAAAAAAAGTGACTTTTTATAGGGTGCTCGAAAAAAATAACTTTTGTGACGATCTCTTATTCGATAAAATTTTATCAATTATATCAGATAGTCAGAAAATGGATGAAGTTTTGACACATCTAATCAAATAGAGTGAACAAAAGTTTTACACTCAATGAAGGTCCATTCAAGTGACTTCCGGGAATAAATCTCTTCTTTGGCATCATCATGGATTTCTCCACATTGCACCATGCGCGAAAAAAGATGCGCGACGGCACTTCGACTCTCTTTGGCTTTGTAAAAAACTCGAAGCTGGTGTTCCATTAGTATAGTTCCATGATGTAACATAATAGTGTTATATGTACATTTGCACACTAGCGCGTCAGTGCAACACCGCTAGAGTTTTACGTAATAAATGAGTTCCTAATATGTCTTCCCTCTTAAACACTAGTTTGTTATTTGTGTACTACAAATATTCTACAAAAGGCATCACATTTAAAGACCGCATCACAAACCAAGAGATTAGAGACAGGGTTACTACAGTGATTGTACCACACAGTGGCCACATGACAAAGTCTTCGGGGTCTCGTAAATAGGTTCCTTCAGGAAACAGTACCAGGAAAGTGAAGAAGAGGCAGAAAGACAACTTAAAAGAATTGACGAGCCTGCCATTGGAACAGGTTCTGTCTAAGGCAAAAGACTTAGAGGAATGGAGAAAGATGGTCGACAAATCTTGCCTGGCGCCCCAACGGTCCAACAGACTATGAGATAGGTAAAGGTTTGGCTAAAACACTCAAACCTGTGTTATGAGTTTTATGACTATTTGTCACTCTTTTGTTTGTTTATTAATTTGTAATTTGGGTCATCGACTTTTTTACATAATTAATCATAATTAATCGACATGTTATAAGAAAAAAATATTCCCAATTCCTTACCACTGCCTTTTTAAATTACCCATGTTCTGTTGATGTTTTGTTCAAGTTAATTCTTTCTTACAGTCATTGCCTGTCTTCTAGTCGAGATAGTCATGAGAAAGTAGACAATGTCAAAGACTCCCCCCCCTCCTGGACGAATTTTAGTATAGAATTCACACAATTTGTTTATAAATGTATTTCTATATATTTTTAGTTTTATTTTGCCCCCCCCTCTAGTATGTTGGTTGATATGGTGGGGTCGGGAGGCGGCGGTAGCATCAATTTCGCCCCCCTCCCATAAACTTTCGAGTGGGGGGGGGGGCGGTCCAATTTCGGGTGGGTGCGGACGAATTTTAGTATTGAATTCACACAATTTGTTTATGAGTGTATTACTTATGTTAATAATATATACTAATTATTTATATTTCTATATATTTTTAGATTATTTCGCC
>JADKLZ010012060.1:54154-66998 GCA_021533235.1 Biomphalaria straminea | reverse complement strand
AAAAAAAATTCAACGCTCCACCTCAACTCAGAGGGAGAAAAAAAAAACACAAAACTCAAACAACAACTCCGAACACTGATCAACCTCACACAAATACACGGGTGGGGTAGACACGACATGACCCAGCGTCGTTGCCTGTCCCTAAGACCCCCTCTCCCGCCTTCTCAAACTCAACAAAACGCCAACTAGCAAAAAAAAACCCACAACAACCGGCTAACCAGGCTAACAGAGCCTCATCACACTAAAAAACAAAAAAAAAAACTTAATTGGGGACTACGACACTAGACAGTCACCCCCCCTCCACCATCTCCAAGCCACAACACGCCCCATGGCCGCGCACTGAAACCAAGAAAAAAAAAATGTGCTAGCATTTCTGCCCTGCGCAGAAAAAAAAAAACTGGAAGAAAAAAAAATTGTCCACCTCTTCTACCTGTCCTGCAAATTCCCTAACTCTACAAACAAAAGGAAAAAGTAACTACACCTTGACCACATCCAAAAACTACCTAAACACACACACGCTTAAGATAAAGTTACCCTACAGCCGTGGATGCTCTACCTCCCCAAGACAATGGGCTCATGACAACAATGGGCGCAAAACAACAAAGGACCCAGGAGTGACAGTCTAAAAATAGCTCATGTGTGACGTCCACTTGCCAAACCTTGATTCACCTGTATCACAAAAGTGCTAGGCAGGAGAAAAAAAAACTGAAGAAGAAAAATAATTTCGAAAAATCAAACATAGTATTACAATAAACATAAACTTTACTTAAAACTTATTCAAAGCATCAATTATTCTTCCATACATTTACATGTAAAATGCAATTTTCTTTACAACTTGCTGAAAAAAAAAATTCAACATTTAAAAAAAGTATGCTAAAACCAGAAATAACAGGTCCCAGGTATACATTAGCTCCCAGACATCAATATAGTGTCATAACAACTTAAAATAAACTTTGGGCGTTTCTTGTCTGTTTAAATGCTCCCTTATTTAAGTTAGATCGTCCATATATATAGGCCTAAAAGGAATTCAATTGTCCCCCCTATCAGTTAATTAGCACATTCTTTCGACATCTCAGCAATGTGGGTTACTGGGTTACAATAACAGGACGGGCATGATACGACAAGAACATTTACTATCAACATCTCCCTTCTTACAAACATTCAATGCATTCAATGATAAAACATATATAACATTATTTCTACATTCTAGCACAACATATTTACATCTAACATATATATTCAAAAGACATTTCAAAGTAATTAGTCATCAAAGGTTAAAACATTTGCATTATAAAATTCTAACATTACTATTATGTTTACAAATTACAGATAACGAAAATTCTAACATTGCTATTATGTTTACAAATACAGATAACGATATAATATTATTATAATATATAATGTAAGAAAACACCAAAGAGCCTTTTACACATCAGGCTGTATTTCAAATAATGAATGTCTAAATATCTACATCAGGAAAACGTTTTGGTGGTCTTACTGGTCTGCCATAGCGTGTAACCACTGGGGCTGGGCCGTATTGTGTTACAACAGGTGCTGTACTAGCACTCGCTGTCTCGGGTTCTGTAACTTGCGTTTCGTAGGATGTATCAGAATTGTCCCATTCAAATACATCTGGAGTTTCATTTGGTCTAGAAAATGTCTTTCTTAACATTTTTCTATTTCTTCTATATGTGGCCCCTTCAGGTGTCTGTACAAAGTATAATCTTGGCGTTGAAGCTTCTGAGACGACAGTGGCTGGCTTCCACTGACTTCCAGGTTTCTTTAGCATAAAGACCTTATTTCCAGGATGAAACTGTTGTCTTTCAGTGCACCTAGCCGTTCTGTTGTAATATTTTCTTTGATCATTTTTTCTCTTTTTCCATACATCGGCCATTTCTTTCTGGTCTGGAACTTGTGGTCTGAGATACGTATTTGTTGTCGGAAGATTAGTTCTCAAACGTCTGCCCATCAGCAACCTTGCTGGTGAAGGTCCATCTGGACTTGGAGCATTTCTGAACTGTAGCATGGCTAAATAAGGGTCTTGGCCAGATGTTCTGGCTTTATTCATAATTTTCTTTATTGTCTGTATTGCACGTTCAGCCATCCCATTGGACTGTGGAATCTGGGACTCGAAGTAATATGTCGAAAACCCCAGCTCTTAGAGAATTTGAGAAACTCTTCACAACTGAACTGAGGTCCATTGTCAGTAATTACTTCCTTGGGGATGCCATGACGAGCAAATTGTGACTTCATATAAGCAATCACGTCTGAAGCTTTAAGTGTTGGAATGAGATTAATCTCAAAGAATCTGCTATAGTAGTCAACAAGAAGTAAATAGTTCTTACCGAAATGCTCAAAAAGGTCAGCTCCAATCTTTTCCCAGGGAAGTTGAGGTGTATCATGTGGTAACATTGGCTCCTTCTGCTGGGACTTCTGGTGTTCATTGCATACTGCACAGCTAGATACCATGTCTATAATTTGTTTTGACATTCCAGGCCAGAAGAACACCTCCTTGGCTGTACCCAGACATCTATCACGTCCAAGGTGACCTTGGTGAAGTCTTTGCAACCTTTCTTTTTGTAATGCTTTTGGTACTATTATTCTTTCTCCTTTTAAAAGTAGACCATTGCTTTCACTAAGCTCTTCTTTAAATCCATAATAAGCTCGTATTTCTTGAGGAATTTTATTTCTCGTGTTTGGCCATCCTATCAAAATTTGATCTTTTAACAGTCTTAAAATGGCATCGTTTGCAGTTGCTTGCTGAAAATGTTTTATATTTTCATCTGACACAGGCAGGCTATCTACAATGAGATGAACCTGTGCGTCCCAGTCATCACTTGATGGATGTTTCACTGACAGCGATGCTCGTGAAAGTGTGTCTGAAATGGACATTTCTTTGCCTGGCTTATATTTCAGCAGGATTTCATACTTCATAAGACGAAGAAGCATTCTCTGAAGTCTTGGTGGTGAAGATGACAAAGGCTTTTTGATGATCGCTTCTAATGGCTTGTGATCTGTCTCAACTTCAACTTGACGTCCATACACATAATAGTGGAAATGCTCAACTCCAAACACTATTGCAAGCATTTCTTTCTCTATTTGTGCATAGCGTTTTTCACAGTCTGTAAGTGATCGTGAGGCGTAAGCCAATGGCCTCTCATTTTGAATCAATACAGCAGCAAGTCCCTCTTGCGAAGCATCTACTGACAACTTGACTGGTTGTGAAACATCATAAAAAGCTAAAACAGGGGCAGTTGTGATGATGTTTTTTAAGTAATCAACTGCATTTTGATGTTGTTCCAGCCACATCCATTCACTATCTTGTTTAAGTAGCTCCCTCAAGGGAGCAGTGACATCAGACAGATTTTGTATGAATTTGCCAAGATAATTTATCATGCCCAGAAATCTTTCTAGTTCTTTGCGGTTTGAAGGGCATGGCATAGAGTGTATTGCTTCAATCTTGGAGTTGTCAGGCTTGATTCCACTATCTGTAATGACGTGTCAAACAAATTTAACTTCTTTTACTCTAAGGCTGCATTTTGATAGTTTCAATTTAATTCCTTCTTTTCTTGCTATGTCAAGGACTCTCTGAAGTTTATCATCATGTTCTTTAGTAGTTTTACCAGCTATCAATATTTCATCCATATAGGTTTCAACACCTTGAATATTTTCAAAAATTTGGTGAAATCGTTTTGCAAACACTTCCGCAGAAGAGTTTAGTCCAAAGGGTAGTCGTAAAAACTTATATCTACCAAATGGTGTGTTGAACGTTGTCAGATCTGTACAGTTCTTATCAAGTTTGATTTGCCAAAAGGCACTTGTTGAATCTAGCACAGTAAACACTTGGCTGCCACTTAGCCGGCTGGCTATTTCTTCAATGGTCGGTAACTGGTAGTGCTCTCTCTGAATGGCAGTGTTAAGATCTCTCGGATCTAGACAAATTCTTAAACCACCTCCTTTCTTTTCGACAAGAACTAGTGAGTTGACCCATGCTGTGGGATGATCAACTTTTTCGATGACACCCTCGATTTCCATTCGTCTAAGCTCTTTTTTCAATTCTTCTCGGAGTGCCGCTGGAACTTTTCTTGCTGCATGTACCACTGTTCTTATGTTTGGATCAACTTTGATTGTATACTCTTCTTTCAAGCATCCAAGGCCAGTAAAAACATCAGCATAGTTGTTTAATGTTTCATCTTCTAAAAAATCTACTCTCTGAATAAGGTTCATCTTCTGGCAACCTGGTAGACCCAAAATTGGTTTGGAGTGTGTATCTGCTACTTGAAACTCTATCCATGCAGTTTTTTCTTTTACTGAACATTTAAGTTTTGTTTTGCCAACAACCTTTAAATGTTCACCACTGTATGTAGTAAGTCTTGACGTTGACTTCTGGAGTTTCTTTCTTCTTAGTTGATTAAAAATCCTATAAGGAAGAATGTGGACTTGTGCTCCTGTATCCAATGTAAATGTTATATGTTTGTTTTCTAGAGTGATAACTGTATTCCACTCATTACATTGGGTTTGTGAACCTATACTGCCAACTGAAAAAGTTTCATACTTGTTATCATCTGTTGCTTCAGTCTTGTTATTGATAGATTGTATATTATTTGATCTGCATACATTAGAGAAATGGTTCATTTTGTGGCATTTGTGACATATTTTACCAAAAGCTGGACACTGCTTTGGTAAATGTTGTCTGCCACAATTGCCGCAGTTCAAGGTTGATTTCGTTCTACTAAAGTTCTTAGTAGCTGAGGACACCGCTTGAACGTCACATTCTTCTTTCATGACTTTAAGTTGCCATTCAGTTGCTTCCGCTGCACGGCAAATGTGTTCAGCCTTGATAAGGTTCAGATCAGTGTCTCTTAAAAGTCTTGCTCTTGTGCTGTCATTTTTTATACCGCCTACTATTTGGTCTTTAATTAGTGAATCTTTTAGTGACTCAAATTCACATGACCTTGCTTTGAGTTTGAGGTCGGTCAAAAAGCTGTCAAAGGATTCTCCTTCATTTTGATTTCTCTTGAAAAAAATATGCCTTTCAATCGTTACATTCTTCCTCGGAAGGCAGTATTTTTCAAACTTGTTTAAAATGCAATTCAGTGTATGAAAAGACTTGCTGATATCGCAGTCCTCACACTCATTGTCTGTCCACTGGAATGTGTTGTATACTTGGACAGTTTCGTGGCCAATAACATGTAGTAGCGTCATGGACTGTACTACATTACTTTTAGTATCAAGTCCACTTGCTATGGTGTAAATTTGAAACGACTGTTTAAAACTTCTCCAGTTTTCTGCAACATTTCCATTAAATTCCAGTGGCTGTGGCGGGTGGAGTCGGTCCATCTGACACCATGTAATAGTAAGCTAGTAGAGACTAGTAGAGACTAATAAACACTTTCTTGTCTGTTTAAATGCTCCCTTATTTAAGTTAGATCGTCCATATATATAGGCCTAAAAGGAATTCAATTATCCCCCCTATCAGTTAATTAGCACATTCTTTCGACATCTCAGCAATGTGGGTTACTGGGTTACAATAACAGGACGGGCATGATACGACAAGAACATTTACTATCACACAATGTCGAGAAACTTTATATCCGTTCTTGATGGCAAGATGTATGTACTAGTAATATTACAAAGGCTCTATTGTCTAGTGATGATTCTCGCTAATGGTGCGTGTCTGCTTTCTCTGCATGATTATTACAGTATTTTAAAGCAATATTAGTTTACAGTGTCTTAACTTATTCACAACATAAAAATGACAACAAATATAGGCCTATATATTAATAACTCGTGAAGTAAACTCCTAATTAAAACTAATATTTAATATTCTATTTAAGGCATCAATGGCCTTTTTAAAATAATGAAATAAATGTAATGATTGTTTGATGAATTGAATTAATAATTGTAAACATCAATTATAACAAAATTAATAAGACAAGTGGCTTCAATGATATATAACAATAAAACTATTACATAAGTTAATAAAATAACAAGAAAGACATAATCGACGAAATAGCAACTAACTATCAATGCCAATCAGACCACCACGGCCACTTCATCCTCCATGCACTGGACCCAGCGCCGCAGACTGCATCAGAGTTCAGTACCGCTGTCCTTGTCATCTGTTAGGTAGCTAATTTAGTATTGCGCACACGTTTTAGATAGTTAGTTTAGTCTTTTAGAATTGCGCACTTTTTGGTACCGACATTGAACGCACATTTTATGACGACACAGACTGTAGGGTTAGAGGTTAAGTTTGACGTAATAGGATTTCAGTTACCGCTAGGCTCTCGGGGTGATCAGACGTATTTATCTTTTGACTAGACTGTGGCCCATCTTGTAAATAAAGTTATTATTTTAAAACTTATCGAAGTCAGCTTAGTCATTCAAGTTTTGTTCGTGTTATGTAATGTCTTCTCTATGAACTCGCGAGATTGAAAATACATCTTCACAAGAAACTCACGCACCTAGTATCCTGAAATAACTTAGTAATATATCAGCTACAGCAAGAACTAACATTACAATAAGAGTAAAGGGAAGCACATTACACATCTGATGTCAATCGCTGCCTGTCTCATCGTCTTGCTGACTGGTCTACGCCACTGTCGCTAACATCTATTAGACCCTCACATATACAGACTGTCACTGCGACTCTCGACTAAGGCTGCTTGTCACTCAGACTAGGACTAGGATTAAGGCTAAGACTGGACTAAGACTGTACTAAGACTCCGACCGGCACTAACACACAGACTGTCACTACAGCACAGACTGTCACTCCTGGTCCCTTAGAAATTAATTCACTACATGTTGTCTCTGGCAAACAACACAAACCTCTTGGAGCCAAGATCGCGAGCCAGCCTCGGCAACTTGGTCCCAATGTTTGTATGTGTCGTTCACCAGAAAACGCCTAGCACACGACACACGCTCCTGCTAGCCTACATTGCGCTGTGTGTCTCGAATGTACCACCACTCTACCCTATATAGGCGAAGACCTAACACCACGCTAAAACTAACGCTACTAAATCGTCAGGTGTCTGTCTGTGTATGTCTGTTTATTAAGAGGTACACATGGAGGTACACTTTTATTTTCAAAATAAAAGTTTTTTAAGATATTACTTTAAAATTAAAAACAAAATGAAACAATTATAGACAAAAAAATTGTGGCTGCCTGGTCGAGCGGTTTGCACGCTGGACTGTCATTTCGATTTACTGATGGTCCCGGGTTCAAACCCTGCCCGCTCCCATCCCCCTTCGTCCTGCGGGAGGTTTGGACTAGGAAATAACTATCTTCAACTTTGAAGGAATTTCCGAAACATGTAAAACAACCATTTTTACCTACGGGTATCAAGTACCCCATAGAAGCTATACATCTAAATGTCACGCTATTTCTATCCTTTGTCTCTACTCTGTCAAGTCTGTCTGTGAGCAGTGAAAACACAATCAAAATAATTAACTTGTTCTCTCTCACACACACACATCTGTGACAATGTCATGCGCATTTTATCTTGGCGTTCTTGGCACACCATATGGCATTGTGATTTTCGTTTGTAAGAATGCACTTTGGTTGATGTCATTTTCTTACTTCTTTTTCCTTGTGGCTTCTGTTGTGTGATGAAGAGTTCTTGTGAGAGCTTCTGTTTGAGGTTGTGTTTCCCAGTAATGATGACTCAGGCTTGGGCTCTGGTGGAGTCAAGCTCCAAGTTGTTTGATTTGGTCGAATCAGGACGTTTTGGCGACGCCGTTTTGGCGCCAAGGTCGTTTTGGCGCCGCCGTTTTGGCGCGAAGTACATTATGTACGTTTATTGTATTATTTCTTTAAAAAAGAATTATGTATATCTATGTTTTGCATGAGTGTTTGTGTTAACACATAATTTATCGTCTAGTTTTCGTCGCTTCGGGGGGGGCGGCGCATAGAATATATATTTTGTTTGTCTTGGTATAAAACAGTAAAAAAGCTGTTTGTTATACATTTTTAAACACATATTTAATCAAAAATAATTAGTAGCTTTCGTACATTATATATGTTGTTTGAGCAATTATTTTTATATCTGTTCCTAAAACCTTTTTTTATGTGAGCTATAACAAGTCCATTAATTAATGTGACTTATCATTTACTAAATGTAAATGTGTTTGTGTTTCACATCATTTTCGTTGATAAGCATTTCGGCTTGTGTATGTGTGTTTATTAAGAGGCACACATGGAGGTACACTTTTATTTTTAAAATAAAAGTTTTTTTAAGATATTACTTTAAAATTAAAAACAAAAACAAAATGAAACAAGATTACAAAGAGAGTTTGTGTAATACACAAACTCAGAGGCGGCCCCCGTCGGAGTCGGATCCCTGTCAGATCCGCGTATTCGCAAGATGTTTTGGATATTCCTTCTAAGTCCCTGGCTCAATTACTGTATGCTCCCATCCTTAAACTATCGCAATATTTCTGAAAGAACAGTAAAGGTTAAATCATATTTTCAAAAGCCTTTAGTGTTTTTTTCTAACCGTGACGAACAGACCAACCAACAGACAAAACGCACAAAAATATGCTAGTTACATTCTAATGGGGGTATTAAACAATTTTGTTTTAAAAAATCTGATTTTTTTTAAAAATTTAAGAAATAAGTTAAGAATCATGTCATTTCCGGGCTTTACGCTAGTACACGAAAGCCGCTGCTAAAAAATCATTTTTAAAAATGTGCATGATATCTACATGCCTTACGTATTTCTTATAGTAACATTTCCTCCCTTACATTTACGTAATTATTTTAGAATTGGTGTTTTGTTATTTAAAAATCGCTTGCATAATTAATTGTATAAATTAAACGGTTTTCTTTTAGAAAACTAAAAGTAGCCGTTGCACCTAAACTTTTCAAGCCGCATTTAATGGGGAAATAATATTTTTCGTATCTCTTCTAGTTTTGACGCTCTGAGTCTGACAGACGGACAGACAGACAGAAAGTCATTTTAAAAAATGTGCGTGATATCTACATGCCAAGAGCATTTCATATAGTAACAATTGGTGTTTTATTATTAAAAAATCGCTTGCAAAATAATTTTTATAAATTAAACGGTTTGCTTTTAGAAAACTAAAAGTAGCCGTTGCACCTAAACTTTTCAAGCCGCATTTAATGGTGAAAAAATATTTTTCGTATCTCTTCTAGTTTCGGCGCCCTGAGTGTGACAGACGGACAGACGGACATTTTGCACAAACCTAATAGCGGCTTTTTCCCCTTACGGGGGCCGCTAACAATTATAGACAAAAAATTTATGCAATTATTTGTTTACATGAACATTGGTTTATTTAATGAGTGGAGGAAAGAGTATACACAAGGAGTGAAATGTGATCGGAAGGAGAAGGGGGGATAGGTGTCACAGGTAATGACCAGTCCCAATGAGATAATCACCAGACGTATGACGCCAACGACCAGTGCTCGGTGCTAGTCTTATCTTCATTTGTTTAACTATACCTGTGTCAATGCGAGATGTGTCACCCAAATCACCCCTACCAAATTTCACAAAATATATCCTTTCAAAGTATTTTAGTGTCGTGAATTTGTACCTATCTATTGTTGCCCCTAGTATTTTTTTCCCATTTGTGGATTCACGTTAGAGTTTGTACTGACCACATTTCGTGTCTTAATTTTTACTATGAGTGGAGTTATTGTTATTCTGTGTAATAAAGCTTTAGATGTAAATATGCTTTTTTGTTATATTAAAGTGTGAGCTAGTACTTATTCAGTATTAATTTCAAATAAACAAATATGTCGTTTAGAAAGACATAGGAAAATTAGCAGAACTCACATACAAAAAAGGGAAGAGGATAGCATGCCATTACCATTCAGGAATCTGACTTATTATATGCTAATATTTATGAAAGAAGCAAAACCTTCATAAAAACAAATTATCGCTGGACGGTGTTAGAATTCATACTATACATACAATATTATGGTACAGTGAAATAAACATTGTTATAAAAGCTACGTGCTATATAAATTATCGTCAAATTATATCGAAAACGTCCCTATCGCCAAAACGTCTCGGGCCAAAACGGCGTCGCCAAAACGGCGGCGCCAAAATGACGGCGCCAAAACGTCACGTACCCTAGATTGCGGTGTAGACTTGGTGTTTGACTATTACCCATGGTGTTGGATGTGTGAGTTGTTAGCCCTGGTCGACTTTGGCACTAATGTTAAGGTGCGCTATGTTGTGTAGAATATATTTGTACAATATTTGTAAATGATCGATGAACTATTGATATTTATTCATTTATTATGCCTCATCATATTCATTATTTCAATAAATATTGTTTGTTATATACAACCGTGTTATCCACTAGTAATAATAGTATCCATTTGTAGTTGTAGCAGTTGTTATTGTAATTAACGAACTTATTACTTGTATTCTGGTAGGGATGCCAAGGCAAATGAGCCGCGGCTATATAGTAACCCCGGCAGAAAGTTAGTATTAGTCAGGTGAGGTCTATAATACTAATATTTATTCACTGGAATATTACATTACTTTAAAATTTGGACACGATAGTGTCACGTAGTTCGGACAAGTGTCCTTGTTTTCTCCCAACTCTGTTTGGTATTACTTGTACGGGCGATGGTGCATTGTGTTTTTGTTTTGAGTTGTTTTGCCACGTCACAAAGCTGGTAACATTTGTTGGTCAATTGTTGAGGCAGTTTACTCTTTCGAGTCTGTTTTGAAACGGACGGTGTGTTAGTCCGTAATTAGGCTGTACCATTGTATTGGACTGATAGTTTTTTGGACTTATCCGGTGGAATTGTTTTTGGACCCCTGGTTAGGGTGAGTTACTTTTGGGGCTTATACTTTCTATAGTTTGTAGTATAGGGTAATCGTTGTTTAAAGTTTTGTTTATAGTTATGGAATAGAGGTTGAATTTTGTGTCTTTTTCGTTTATAGGGTGCTAGACCAGTGTTGGAATTGTGGTTACTGCTCTTGATCCTATACCAGTGTGGGCGTCGCTTGTTTTTCTCAGAAATATTTATTACAGTCACATCAGTTTGTGCCAGTTACAGATCAGTGAGGTCTAACTTTATTACAGACAATGCTGGCAGTAGTGTGACGTCAGTCGGTCAGCATTTGGTTTTACGTTGAAAACCCGTGTGACAAGTAACCGAAGTAAGGTGCTTATGTGTACTTAGGAATACATCTATATCTAAAATAAATTTATGTATGTATATATTATGTATTAAATATATATTATCTATTTACTATTCATCATTCTCAATGTACATATTGTTACATCTCCAGTGGCGAACTGAAATGTGTGTATGTGTGAGACCCACTGATACAGACGAAGGCGGGTCACAGGTCAACGGCTGTCCCTAGTGTGAACTGGGTTCCACGACAACTCGTTCACTGACTTTTCGTTCACCGACAAATCGTTCACGACTTTTCATTCACGCGACTATTCGTTCACCAGACATTTCGTTCACGCGACTATTCGTTCACCAGACATTTCGTTCACGCGACTATTCGTTCACCAGACATTTCGTTCACGCGACTATTCGTTCACCAGACATTTCGTTCACGCGACTATTCGTTCACGGACTATTCGCTCACAGACTTGTTCACCGACAACTTGTTCACCGACAGTTGGTTCACGACAAATCGTTCACGCGACAAATCGTTCACTAACAATTCGTTCACAGATAAATTGTTCACAGACTAATCGTTCACTCGATATTTCCAAAAACAAAACAAAAAATGCTAGAGATCGGGCCTAATCCGAAATTCTTTGTTAATTTTTTTTTGTTTGTTGTTAATATTTTGTTAAAGAGGAAAGTATGTAATAAAAAGTATACATAAAAGAAAAAAAAAAGAGATCTTACAAGCAAGCTGAAAAATTTAAACGGGCCCTCGATATCACTTACTATAGGTAACATTTATACTTTCAACATGTATAGGCCTTAACACTCATGTCCGTCACGTAGTCTTGTACGCCCTACTCATATTTGCTTTTCTTCTTAATAGCGGTCCAGATGTTTAATTAACGTATCCATTTCATTATGCCGTTATGGTTAACCCTCTTTAGAGCCTTCCTCTTCCCCTTCCCTTTTTATCAACCAATTCGCTGGATACTCTAGCTAACACCTAGTTGAGTGCTAGACAGAATGGCGGCTCTATGTGTGATCGGACAAGGAACCAATACTTATAAAAGAAAAGATGGTTCAATGGCAAGTGTTTTTTACATGCATCTTCGCGTTTGCAAAACATTGGTGAAAGTTTTTTTTTATTGTCATCTTTTAAACTTTTAAACTCTGAACGCCACATACTAGATACAGATCTAAGGTTGATACTAATCAATTAAGACATCTAAGAGAAGAAAAAAAACTAATTACATATAGAACACCAGGAAATATTTTAGTTCTAGTTTAGTTAATAAAAAATAATTATCTCTATATAACAAAACTAAATTGTTTCAATAAATTTGTTATTGAAGTCCAAGCTATCAAATTAGTCTACCAGTGGGTGGTTACATATAGAAACAAATTAACTAAAATAAAAATAAGATAGAACTTCTATTGAACTACATGGCAAGTACTATACTAATGTCTAGTAAATATTTTCAATGTTAACAGATTGAAAATGTGTATAGGCAATGTACAATAAAGTTTTATTACTTCCAGAGGAGCCAATCTGTCTAGCACTCAACTAGGTGTTAACTAGAGTTTCTAGAGGAGCTAATCTGTCTAGAACTCAACTAGGTGTTAACTAGAGTTTCTAGAGGAGCTAATCTGTCTAGCACTCAACTAGGTGTTAACTAGAGTTTCTAGAGGAGCCACTCTGTCTAGCACTCAACTAGGTGTTAACTAGAGTTT
>JADKLZ010012060.1:36472-48631 GCA_021533235.1 Biomphalaria straminea | reverse complement strand
AAGTGGAAAAGCCTCAATAGGTTTGTCCGCCTGTCCGTCTGTCACACTCAGGGCACCAAAACTGGAAGTGATACAACGACTACCGTACTTTTAGTTTTCTAAAAGCAAACCGTTTTATTTATAAAATTAATTATGCAGGCGATTGAATGTTTCAATTAGAAATCCTCATTGGATGTAGATATTACGCTCATTTCTAAAAATGAACTTTTAACAGCGACTTTCGGGTACTAGCGCAAAGCCAGGCCATGGTTTAAGTATCTATAATAGTTAGATTGTTAGATTGTATTGGATGTTAATATCTAGATCTACATTGAAATGTTATAATAAACTAAAACTAATCTTCTATTTTTAAATTTAACATTGCATTTCTATTTATTATCTGGGTTTTTTTTTATTTAACACAAATTTTATCTAAATAACATCCAAATTATTATTAATAATAATTAATAAGATATATTTTAAAAGTGCTAAATTTAAGTTTAATTTATGTAGATCTACATCTCTACAGATCAATGCTGAAGATTTTTAAAATCACTTGTGTGACATATTGTAGATATCAGGCTTTAAGTTTGTGATCAGTTTGTTATTAAGAGCAATTATCAGTACCGGTAGTTGTGAATATTAGGTTTAGAAAATACATATAACAGATTTTCCGCGGCCTCTTGATTTACCAGGGGCTATTTTGTGAATGAAAATAGTGCGGATTTGGATATATTATTTCGCATTCACATCGCGTGCTGCGCCATTAGATCTTCCCAATTACTTGTTGCTCGTTTGACCTTTTACTTTGAGGATTATATATATAGACTAGTCGACCGGCGGCATATCATACGCCACTATTTAGGCTACCAGGGCAGGCCTTAGGCACTACAACATATGCGTCCACAGTGGGTTCCGCACTTTCTTTGGACCCTCGCTAAATTTTAGGTGTATAAATTATTAAATTGAACCATTTTATAACATATTGTTACGAATTTGCTGCTATCTTCTGGCTAAATGTATTAGTGGCAAACAAATCAAAACACTGTAAAGAACTTGACAACTAAACTTTCAGCCTCATATAACTTTATTGACTAAAACTAAACTCTCTGTAACAATTTGTAACTTTAACATGTAGCTTAGAAGACTGTACAAATCTGGTTGGTTACAATTCACTGTACTTCGAACTGCACTTCAATCTCTCTCGACTTTCACCGAGCCTTATTCCGCTCCACTCAGCTGTTCTGAGTCGTCCTCAATACACAAGTCAGAGCCGTACACGTCTTACATAGAGTGTATCGACTGTAACGGCTCAAGTCCACTGTAGTTCGCTTGTATAGACTTTAACAACTCCGGTCAGCTCCCGTTAACTCTACCCTAGTTAACTGCTTCGAGTCGCACACATCTCTGGTCGTACTCCACTCTACCGAATCAGAGCCGTACACGTCTTACATCGACTGTATCGACTGTAACGGCTCAAGTCCACTATAGTTCGCTGTAGAGACTTAAAGACCAACTGAAGAGGTTTTTTTCGAAATTGAGATAGCAATTGATTTAGATAGTTCATATCATCAGAGTTAGTTCCTGAAAATTTGAGATTTTAGAAAAGCGTATTTATATTAGAAAAAGTAATTTGAAAGTGTAAAAAATAACGAGATTTGAAAATCAGCTTTAAAGGCCGAAACCGGAAGTGACGTGTTGTACTGGACTGAGGAAATGTAAATAAATAAAAATAGACATGGCTGGATACGTTATTGATAGCGATTCAGATGATATAGATCTAGACATTCTAGATCTACTTATCAAACAATTTTAAATTATACTTATGGTGGGATGCACCAAAATGCCCTAAAGATAACTTTTTCAAAGTATATTTTATTATAGGACAGATTATTTAATTAATATAATTATAGAAATATTATAAATATAGATTAAACTAGTTTATACTAGTCTAAGACGTCTAAGTCTAGTCAGTCTAGAATAGGTTACAATTTACAATACTGTAACAATACTAATACTCAATAGTGACAATAGGGTACTCTAGATTAGATTTTAGATCTACTTAAATTTAAATCTACTAGTGTATAAACTATTACACTTACAGTATTAGTATTAAGTATTACTACAAATTATGTATTATAAAGTCAATAAAGTTATCTAGTGATAGAGACTAGATCTAGACAATCTAGTAAGTTTTAGAAGGCCTAGCTAAGAGTAGCTAGATTAGAACTAGAGATAGATTAGATCCAGCCATTTACTATGATTTACTTAGTTTTGGTATAATTATAATAATAGACATAAACTTATATTATTATATACTAATATTATAGTATATAGACAGTCTAATATAGAGTCTAGCCCTTTACTAGCCCTTACTATACTTATTAGGCTTGACTTTTGTGTCTTTAGATCTAAAAAATAATAAGCCATCATTTATATTGGTAATATTAAATACAGATCTATACTATTCACATGTCACATGTCTTTAAGTCTTAAATACCGGTATATTAGATTGCCTAGACCTAGTGTAGAGTAGAGTAATTAATTATTATTACAAACAATAAGAGTTATATGTTTGTAAAAGAAAAAAGTTTTGTAAAATGTTTTACATGTTTCATGTTCCTTCGGAAGATAGTTACTTCCTAGTCCAAACCTCCCGCAGGGCGATGGGGCATGGGAGCGTTCAGGGTTAGAACCCGGGACCATCAATAAATCCAAATGACAGTCCAGCGCGCAAACCGCACTACAAGGCAGCCATAGATGTTAATGTTGGATTAGATAATCAGTATAACATATATAATATATATAACCACTAGTTCTATATATATGTATACATAATTAAGTATAAATGTTAATAATAAATTTTTAAAAATCTATTTTACAGAAAACATATATGACATGTGGCATACAGACAAGTTTACTAGATGGATCTTTCATCATTTGGGAAGAACAAGAAGAGTTAATATTCCCTGTTTCTATCGTGAAACAAATCTCAGAAACATTCTACAATTTTTTTTTAATAATAAATACTAAAAAATGTAAATACAAAATCACTTTTTAATAGAGTTCTTTATTATACACACATTATTTGTTTGTTATTTTAGTCCTTTTCACTTGCTTTGAATCAGGATTGAATGATTGAATATTACTATATCATAGCACAAAACTCTAGCAGGATGTTAGTTAATGGCAGCAGTCAATGTTTGAACCTGAGACGACAGAGAAGACAGTTCGGAGCGCGAACCACACAAATTTCTGGATTTCGAAACTTATTCAAATTTTGACATTTCTATGTTATTGTAGATTTGAATGTCCATTGCAATGATGACTTAAATTGATCTGTAAAGGGGTTGAATAAAAAAAAAAGAGTTGGATCTCATTCTTGGAACGATGCTATTTATGAGAAATTGCATCTTCGAATACATATTAGAAGCCAAAAGAAAATCCACTGCCGAGGGCAGACGTAAACATTCAAAATAAGATTTAAATTGACCACCAGCGGAAATTGGTTATGTCTTCACTGGACGTGGCAAAATATATAGTTTGCAGTTGGCTGCGTAGCCACAGAAAATACTGCATTCCTCATTAATCTTTCGAGGCCAGCCTTAATTATTAAACACTTTAAATTATGAATATCTCTGCATTTTTTAAAAATGTTTTTTAAAAATATAAATATATTCATTATGTAATGGCTATTAACTGGCAATAATTGGGTTACTAAAATTTAATAAAATGAGTTCCATAACTACATTAACATTAGCCTATGCATTACTTAATATTATATTGAAACTATAATTTATTTTTTTACTTCCCATAGAAAAGAAAAAAACAACTCCTTTTCCAGTAGGATAATCTCTTTTATTTATAGTGATAGTCTAAACACAATTTAAAACCTTGTAACAGTTACAGATTAACTTGATTCTAATGATTCTTTTCCAATCAAAATATAGACTACATTGCAACAAAAATTCTTCAATTTTGACATAGGCCTATAGATTTATAGAACTATTTAACTATATAGGCCCGATTATACCAATATTGGCAATATATTTCTGAAAGAGTGTAACGAAATCCATATTTCGTAAAGTAAAATATAGTAATAACATTATAGAATTGGTAGCAGGTAGATCTATAGGTCTGATACTGATTTTTGCTTAGTTTTTTTGGACATTTAGATCTAGTAGATCTAAATCAGCTAGACTACTTTTAAGTCTAGGTTAAGGTTAAAGCTATTTGCTACTCAATTTGCTAGTGACTAGTGTTGTACGGGGTTGTGACTCTAGAATAAAACTAAACATAATCGTGCACTACAATAACTACATTGAATGAGTTCAACATTGTAGTTAATATATTTTTTTCACCCAAATCGGGCCTATTTAGGGACGACTATATAATAATATAGCCTAGGTAAATAATGTTAAACTTTATCTAGATCCAGGCGCAGCACCTCGATCGGATCAGTCTAGATTCTATACTAGATAGGTCTAATTTCTTATTATTTGTTAATAGGGGCCCTACTACTATTAGTAGATATAGACTTTGAGTAATCAAATTTAGATCTAAATTTAGGTCTAGTTTATAGATCTACATCATTAAAGATCTGAGAAAAGAAGATCTAGTTCTTGGTCAAAAGCAGTAGCCTAGATATAGATTTAGAATAAGCCTGAAGCAGTAACAATAGTAACATGTAGATCTAGACTCTAAGCCATAAATTGCGTAACTTCACAAAAACGAAACGTGAACTGAGGCGCGCATACTGCGTGGGCTGAAACGCTGTTCGCTTGACTAGATCAAGAAAAGCCGACAAACGGTAGATCTAACATGTAAAGCCATAAATTGCGTGATTTGACCTAATTTCCCCAACTCTAACATCCACTTTTTATACATTGGTGTGTTTTAGTCGCCTTTGTTTTCGAAACTGGCCTTCCTGTAAAAGGGAATTGGGAAACACGCTGTAAGCCATAAACTGTAATAATTTGACCTAATTTCCCTAAGACTACGTCATCGACCTTGGTTGTCTGGGAGAATCTGATCTCGAATGGCTTCGAGATTGTGAAATTTGATAGGCCCTAAAACGCACATTAAAATGCTTTTATCTAAATAATTACAAAGAATATATGTCTAATATTTCGTACGTATGTTTTTTTAAGCATTATGAAACTAAAAAAAAGTATTACACCGGTTTCCGCGTCTGACCCCAAAACCTCTTCAGTTGGTCTTTAAACGACGACCGCAGTCCACGCCAGTTAACTGTACTCTAGTTAACTGGCATCGAGTCGCACACATCTCTGGCCGTACTCCACTCTACCGACGACTCACCAAACACGACTGCTACCACGACTGCACACTACGACTCCCTTTCACTTTAACTCTCTGGCTTATATAGAGTCCCTAATCAGTTCTCCGCTAATTGCCCAAACACTGCAGCTATCTTCGGAATAACAATCACATCCTGTCTTTGCTTATACATGTATCCCCTAGAATCACTGAGAACATGACACTTCCTGACTTTGTTTGCACGAATAGATAGGGGAAAGACTCAAGGCTGAGTCATCTTGATGGTGTCACATGCTGACCTCCCCTTGTCACTGTTCACTATAACAGATTTCCCGCGTCCTCTTGATTTACCAGGAGCCCCTTGGAAATCTCCTGAAATGCTATTAAATATTAAATGCTATGCCTCCGGTCGAAAAAGTCCTGGAAATTTCCGGAAATTATTAAAATCTTTTTAAAGTAAAAAAAAATACATGCTATGCTATTTTGTGAATGAAAATAGTGCGGATTTGGATATAATATCATGTGGCCGAGCCTTGCTCGGTTAAATAAATGCCCTGCCCAGCCTGACTGTCGGACAATAAAAAGTTCATACCGGCTTTTGCCATCCATCCATCTCATTGGTGCTACAACCCTTGGTCTGCTTTTAGTGAGTGTTACACATTCCTTCATTCATATCTCTCAACGCGTTCTTGTTTGCAAAGAAATATTTTAGTGTACTACGGTAAGCAGTGACGTAAGCAGCGTTTTTCCCGTTAACGTCATGGACAGGGGCGTAGCTAGGGGTCTGGAGCCCCTTGCATTTTGACTTTCGATATATGACATGACATAATGTACGCAAAAAAATATATAAGCCCAAGATCTTAACAAAAAAAAATTATTAAGACTCTTTTAATAATTAATGCCGTTGTTTATTAGCCAAATAATGCATTAGTGACAAATATCAATTCATATCGCTTCACTTCGTGCATTCTATGCAGCAAAGACATCTATAACATCATCTACATCTATACTTTATAGTACCATTTATGACTTTACTGACATTAAAGCCATGATAAGCCTTTCTTGCGTCATTGTGCTCCTGTGATAGTTTTTGATGAACTTGAGCTTTGAGAATGGCGCAATGGAAGTGGCCTGAGTTAGCGGTATTCGGAGGAGGTTGCAAGGTTTGAGCACACGTAATTACCATATGAAGCCTGTTTCCGCAATATGTCTATTGTGGATTGTATTACTGGTTTGTTGATGAAAACTGCTCGTACACCAATTACATCATTGAACAAGCGATTTGCCATTTATTTCATCGTACAAACAGGAAAAAGTAACACAGTTTGTCATAAGCGTGTCATAATCCAACAGTTGTTTTGGTTCAAGAAGAAACACAAAGGTATCCATTGTTTTCCAGCCTTTGTAATCTTTCCTTCATCCCCATATGAAATCTGTCCAGCACTTCAGTTCAACATATGACATAATGACATAATGTACGCAAAAATATATAAGCCCAAGATCAAATTGGTTCAGTATATCAGTAAATTTAACCAACTAATTAATCATTAAGACTCTTTTAATGAATAATACCGTTGATTATTAGCTAAATAATGCACAAGTGACAAATGTCGATTCATAATACCACTAGAATATAAAAAAGTTTTAAAATACTAATTTTCCCACGTCTATGGGCCTGTTCGTTTGAAAAATTATTTAAAAAAAAACCTTCCCGATTTTATTAAAAATAGAATGGGTAATCTCCAAAACGATTTGTAATCACGCTTGAAACGAGACTAAAAGAAATCTTCTTTTTAAAAAGTTTAAATCAAATATAATGAATAGGGGATTTTAGAAACGTTTTGCAACGGTTTAGGACAAAAACGGGAAAACGTTTCCAACTGCGGTAGGAGCTAATGGGTTATAGCCATGATAAGCCTTTCTTGCGTCATTGTGCTCCTGGGATATTTTTTTTTTTAGAATGAGGCAACGGAAGAGGCCTGAGTTAGCGGTATTTAGAGGATGTTGCAAGGTTTGAGCCTGTTGGTGATTGTATTACTGGTTTGTTGATGAAAAGTGCTCGTGCATCATTGACATCATTGAACAAGCGATTTGCAATTTATTTCATCATAAAAACAGTAAAAAAAAAACACAGTTTGTCATAAGAGTGTCACCATCCAACAGGTGGCTTGTCCAAGAAGAAACCCAAAGGTATCCATTTTCTTTCCAGCCTTTGTAATCTGTCCTTCATCATATGAAAACTGTCCAGCACTTCTGTCGCAACACGTTTGAATTGCAGTTCTATTAACAGTCCTACTGAGTCCTACATTAGAACCCAACTTCCCATCAAGTCTTTTCTTTCTTCTGATAGTTTTGATTACAGGGAATCCATAGTATTCATTACCTTATTTTGCTTTTTCGTTGGATTGGGTGATCAGTTTCGCCCGTTTCTCACCATTTTGCAGAAAGCATGAATGAGTTTCAATTTATGTATTGTTTATGTTTTGTGCGATAGCACAAAGATTCAGGTCATAGCCCACAGAAGTGGGAAAGATCCATATCTTGCTATGCTCGAGTATAGAAATACTCCGATAAGACTCACAACTGCTTATGAGTAGAAGACTCGGGGACATCATTCCAACTGATCTCAAACTATTGAAACCATCGGTAACAGAAAATGCAGAGACATTACTCAACGAACGACAGATGAAAAGCAAAGTGAAATACGATGTAATAGCAAGACTACTTAAAGGTAAAGATAAAGTGAGAGTTCGTCTAGAACAAACATGGAAGAAAGCAGTTGTCATAAAAAAAAAACATTCATCACCCAGATCTTACATCATAAACAAACGGAAAAAATACAGAAGAAATCAAAGCTTTTTGAACAAGAGTTTCGATGAAGCTATCTCTGGGTAGCCTACCATGATACCGATGAAGACAACGAGCAGTAAACTGCTAGAACAAATAAAATAGTTATAGACCAACGTCTAGCGCCAGTCAAGACTACCAGAAATGGTCGAATTGTTAAAGTTCCTAGTAGATATCAGTCTTAAGAACTTTAAAAGGAAGGATCTCTGGGGTTAAAATTGGAAAAAAAAGTTGAACAATTCATGTACAGTTACAAAAAAGGTGACAATTATTAAATCTATTTTAGCAGAATGAAAAGCTGAAAGGTTTAGAGAGTGATTATCACAGTTCAGAAATGTTGCTTTTGGATTTATGCCTAACAGACGTATGCGCAGGCCAGACAGACCGTGACCTCCGCCTTGGACAGACGGCCACTCATTGTGGTTGTGATATCATATGTTTAGCTTCTGCGTCAAGCTGTATTTTAGCACCACTCTGATCACTCGGCATAAAGGAAGTTCCCATACAAAGAATATCATTTATTTTTAATTTACAAATAAACAAATATGCCATGATTGTGAAATTTCTTCTGACAAAAAGACGTGCATTTGTTGTTTTTTTTATTCATTTTCCCATCTTTGCAATTCACTCTTTTATCACTCTATATCAACGATTTTTTTTTTTAAATTTAGAAAAGCATGTTTCCTATTGATTGCGGAAAGATGAATAGAGGGGTAATAACTCGAGTGTGAAGTTAATTCTGAAATTAAAGAAGCCAAACCCGAATAATGGACAATTCTAGCATTGTTAAGAATAATTTTTGGATCTGTTATAGGCCTACTCGATTCTGTAAATTCTGCTTCAAGGTTAATTAGCGTAACCTTAAAATACTCGCCATTTAAATCTATTATTACTAAAGGTAACAAGATACCTGGAATTCTCTGTATACAGCGGCGGCCTTAGCAAGGCGACGAGTGTCTTGTGCGGGGCCCTGAGCCGTAAAGGTAGACTATATATATACCGTACCACATCACGCTAAATGGCTAATCCGTCTCTAACGCTGGCATAAGCCCCCAACAATAACAATTCAATATGTCCGCTTTTAACACCGTGGGCCTTATTTTTGTTACAAAACAGAATATTACTTAGGTACTGTTTGCCTACCGGTGTATATACTTCATTGTTATTATTCTGCATAAAAGACTTTCTTTGAAGTTTAAAAAATTTAAAAGAAAAATACTCCCATGGACTCACGATGTCTATGCACAGAAACATATAAAACACTTAGGCGGAAGTAATCAATCCAAAGAGTTTATTTTGTATTCAAACATCGACGTCTAATCGGATTTTATTAAGAAAATGTGTAGTGATCAAGTTTGTTACAATAAAATATCCAATCGCGGGACCCCCACAGGCGCTTCACTTGCCACTTCTAAGGCCGCTACTGCTGTACATCATACAGTTTTATTCGTGGCAACAAGGAGAGTAATACTCTTTGTTTTTGCTGCAAGAACTTGTTTGATCTCTTTAATCGGCAACAAATCTATTAAAGATTTGCGGCAACAAATCTATTAAAGATTTGTATTTTAAAATGGAAAACTAACTTTAAAAACAACAACTTTGATCTCTGTGGAAAAAAAAAAATTAAAATGTCAACAAAGTCACTAGATTTAGTATTTGATATAAATATAATCCATAAATGTTTAAAAAATATACCCGTTGACACTATTTTTCAATCAAATATATTAATTTATGTATTTTGAAACACCCATTTGGGGGACCCCCTAGGTGGGGGCCCGGGGGGATTTTGAAAACCTCCCACCCCCCTACGCTACGCCACTGGTCATGGAAAACTTTCATTCATAAATTATTCTAACCAAAATTAATTTTACAACATTGTGACATTTTCATATCGAAATAACGGTCGAACTCGAGTTTTCCCGCTGTGGCCGATGAGTTCAGAATTTTTTTCTCACTAATACGCACATACCTTGAAATTTTAAAGAAAATCGTTAGAGCCGTTTTTGAAATAAATTTTATGTATATATATATAAATAAATAAATATATATATAATATCAGGTGACCGAGCCTTGCTCGGTTAAATAATTCTTAACCCTTAAAATGCGTGTGGTAGTTTAGCCTCTTAACACCAGAATTGTAATTCCATTTGGTTTGCACTCATTGTGAAACAGCTCAAAACTTTAAGGGTTAAGGAAGGCTATATACCCGAAGTCATTTTGGGAATATTTTTGTAATTACGAAAATTAACGATCGGATAAATACCACTAATCTGAAGAGTTGCTTTAGTGTTATTTTAGTTCTAAATGTAATTGTACATGACGATTACATATGAAATCTCTTAAGTGTAGACAAATCACAGCTCACATCCGTTTTATAGTTATACAATCCATTTTTTTTGCATAAAACTATTGTAGGCATACTATTATTGGCTTGGAAGGAAGACTTTGCTCTGTAACTTCTCAGATAGTTACGTTCAGACATTTAATTAAGAAATTAGTGTATTCATTATGGCTTTAGAACGAAAATCAAGTGACTCAAATCTCTACGTTATAGGGTAAAACAGGCACTTTTTAAAATAGACAAAATTGTAATGCAAAGACGAATTTTCTAACACAAAATCTTAATTTTTACTTATTATCCGGAAGCCTGGTCGAGAGGCTAAGTGCGGCTTGAGCTTGGCTTGCTTGGCTACCTAGAAGGGGGCTCGATGTTCGACACCCGACTCGGGCAGAGTTGTGTTTACTGAGCGCCCAAAGGCAGCACGGTAAACCAGCTCCTAGATACCCCCTCCCCCCACAGGTCCACAAATGAGATTGGACCAAAGCGCTCTGAGCATGCTATAAGCATGAAAGTAGCGCTATATAAAAGCTATAATAATAATAATAATCCCTACCCTGACTGGACCGCGTGCAATCCACTTCACATAGGGCCCCGCAAATGTTAGGGTCGACCCTGGATATCATGTTCCATGTGTGCAAATAAGGCGTAGAGTATGACAAAGTAAAAGTTACTCACGGGTTTACGCAATTTAAGTGTAAACAATGGACCTCATTCACGAATCGCCACTTAATAATATTTATAAAACAATGAAAATTTGAAAATGAAAATACATAATTTGTATTGTAACGAACTTCACTTCTCAGGCCTTCTGCTCACACTGCTTAACAACACTACAACAAATCTAACTCAAGAACTTAACAACAAGAGCTTCAATAACACAGTGGCGGTTTATTAACAAATACAACACCACAGCCAATACGACACAATTGGCTCCACTATCTACAAATGCTTAAACAATACAACTGCCTAACTAACACAACAGAACATCTAATACAGCGCGTACATGCTACATTTTTAAAACCTTCTTCTTAACACCAGTCCTAACTGTCTCTATCTGGACTGGACTACATCTGTCTCTCTCTGTAACAAAACACACACATTCTAGTCCAAGCTTGGGTCATGCGCAGAGCACAGGTCACACTAGGTACAGTAGTTGGTTGACCTGTGTGACGCGCATAAAGTCTGTGTGCCAGTGGGTCTCACACATTAACCATTTAGTCCCCAACTGGAGTTGTAACAGTATATAGAGAATCACATGGCTAAATGTTGTTAACGATTGGTGAATGAGGCCCATTTACGAAATCTTTAAAACACAATAACTGATCATACATCAAATTTAATTTCATTATTTTTCTTCTATAGTTTCATAATAGATCAATCCACAATAAGATAGTGCGCAAATGTTTAATTAGGTAGATTGAGTTAGTTGTTCTTGTTTGCGAAGTGTACTGCCTAGTGACGTAAGCGGTGTCAAGTTTTTTTCCCTTTGACGTCATGGGAAAAAAAATTCATTCATATCTCTAAACGCGTTTACGTCATGGAAAACTTTCATTCATAAATTTATTCAAACCAAAATTAATTTTACATTCTATATATTGAAATAATGGACGAACTCGAGTTTTCCCGATGTGGCCAATGAGCTGAGAATTTTTTTCTCACCAACATGCTGATACGTTGAAATTTTAAAGAAAATCGTTAGAGCCGTTTTCGAAATA
>JADKLZ010012060.1:376-27233 GCA_021533235.1 Biomphalaria straminea | reverse complement strand
TTTTTTTTTCATTGTGTAGATACTGATAAAGAAAAATTACAATAAAGACAATCATGAAATGTTTATGGTATACAAGAAAAACTTGCTATAATGATGAGACCTTGTAATTTTTCTTTATCAGTATCTACACAATGAAAAAACAAACAAACAATTACACATTTTTATAACTAAGACACCGATATATCTCTAACAATAGGTTTCTATAATTATTGCAAATAAGAAAAAAAACACATTTCTTTAGTCATTGTGATTTACTTTTACCTCTTGAAAGCAACTTCACACTTCTTACAATAGGGACGAATTGGGTTTTTTGCTTCCTATGAACTTTTCTGTTTACTAAAAGAAAAAGAAAATATAAAGCATTCTACAGAAAGAATTAGTGATTATACAATAAGTTATACAACAAATTTCAAAAAATCTGAATATGAGTAAATTAAATAGAAATATTTTGTGCACATTCGGTAATCCAATGCTGCTTTTAAAAATGAGGTCTAAATTTTTATTATTTTAATCTTTTGGGAACTTTTTAACTTTTACAGCTAATACAAGACTAGATTTCATTATTAAACTATTAAATCTTGGTTAAGGCTTAGCCTAAAACTAATAAGCCATAGAATGCATCCTAGATCAAAGTGTAGAAATTGTATAATATAGTAATATTATAATTGTATAATATAGAAATATTATATAGTAATTCGTATTAATAGACCTCTAGACCTTCTAGCTAGGCTACCTGGATCTGGTTATGTGGATGATGGACTGGTCACCTCGATGGTCTTTGCATGGACGGCATGGTCGTCTGGTTCATACCTTGCAACTGCCATCAATTCCATAGTCCATAGGCTCCTAGAGTCGAGGTTTAGACTACCAAGTAGATATCCTCAACTCTAAAAGAAACATAGAAAAAAAAGTCAATATATAGGTTTAGGCTGATATATAATACTAGTCGACCGGCGGCATAGCATACGCCGCTATTTTCCAGGGCAGGCCTTAGGCACTACAACGTATGCGACCACAGTGGGTCCCGCACTTTCATTGGACCCTTGCTAATTTTTTAGGTACATAAATGATTAAATCAAGTTACATGAAGTTAATTCCTTTTTCCAGTCTATATTTATTTATGTCTATGCTATTTTGTGAATGAAAATAGTGCGGATTTGGATACACCATTTCCATTCACACCATGCTGCGCCATGGGATCTTCCCATTTACTTGTTATAAGTGAATTCATGAATAAAAAATACTACAACATATGCGACCACAATGGGTCCCGAACTTTCTTTGGACCCGTGCTAATTTTTAGGTGTATAAATTATGAAATTGAACCATTTTATAAAACATAACAGATTTCCCGCGGCCTCTTGATTTACCAGGAGCCCCTTGGAAATCTCCTGAAATGTTATTAAATGCTATGCCGACGGTCGAAAAAGTCCTGGAAATTTCCGGACATTATTAAAATCGTTTTAAAGTAAAAAAAAAATTCATTTTTGTGAATGAAAATAGTGCGGATTTTGGATATATTATTTCCCATGCACATCATGCTGCGCCATGGGATCTTCCCATTTGCTTGAAGTAAAGTGAATGCGTGAATTCATGAATGAAAAATACTATGAATGAAGCTAAAAAAATGGCTAATTGACCTTAATTTACGCGATATTAAGAATATAGCTGCACTCATGCAACAATGCTTTAGAAAAACAAATTTGAATATTAATTTGATTAAATGGACTAAAATAAGTATGTTCATGTGCTAAAGCATAAAACTATACTTGCGAAGAGAAGTTCTATAATCTTCTTAGAGTTGAATTCAAGTTTTAGATCTAGATCTAGATCTAGGAATAGAGAGATGAGTTACCTTTCGTAATCATGTCTAATGAACGAATGTGCGTAATTAAAGTACTTTCTAAAGTGAAACCTGAGAGTATACTTTATCTGTGTATTGTTGTTGTTCTAGTTTCAATAGTCTAACGACACAATAATGTGGAAATACTTTTAATATTATGACAATAATCTGAGATGAAGAGATAATTATATAAACACCACTTTCATTCACAAAATAGTGCGGATTGGGATGCACCCACTTCTATTCACACCGCGTGCGTGCGCCATGGGATCTTCCCTATTTACTTGTTGCTTGCATGTTGCTCGTTTGACCTCTTACTTTGAGAAATAATATATAGACTAGTCGACCGGCGGCAAACCATACGCCCGTATTTTTCAGGGAAGGCCTTAGAGGCACTGCAACAAATGCGACCGCAGTGGGTCCCGTACTTTCTTTAGATCGTGCTTTTTTTTAAATGTATAAATTATTAAATTAAACCATTTTATAACATATAACAGATTTCCCGCTGCCTCTTGATTTACCAGAAGCCCCTGGATATCTCCTGAAATGTTATTAAATATAGACCTACGAAAAAGACCTGGAAATCTCCGGAAATTATTGAAATCTTTTGTAACGTAAAAGTATAGTAATTTGTGGTACTAATGAAAGTACTTCTAAAGTCAAACCTGAGAGTAGTATCTATCTGTGTATTGTCGTTCTAGTTTCAAGAGTCTTACGACCATAGACATAAATAAATATAGACTGGCCAATAAGACTATTTTATGAAACGAAATATTGTGAATTGCAATTGTGTGTACTTTATTTTATTTCCTTTTTCCAGTCTATATTTATTTATGTCTATGCTTACCACACAATATAATCTCTTCCGGCTTCCACTTTTTTAACCTCCCTTCCATTCACTACACTAATTAATTCATAAGAGTTTTATGAAACAAAAATTTGTGCATTGCAATTGTGTGTACTTTATTTCTGTCTATAAATTGTGTTTAATCTCTAAGACTGAAGATCATGCAATTTTTAATTTTTTCATAATTTGGAAATCATAATTCAATAGTAGATATATATACACGTTTTCAAGTTACATGAAGTTACTTCCTTTTTCCAGTCTATATTTATTTATGTCTATGCTATTTTGTGAATGAAATAGTGCGGATTGGGTCCATGCACACCGCGTGCGTGCGCCATGGGATCTTCCCTATTTACTTGTTGCTGGCATGTTGCTCGTTTGACCTCTTACTTTGAGAAATAATATATAGATAACATAAGGCAATATAGAGTTAGGTATATATATATTAGGTATTTATATATATAGGTATATATTTAATATAATATATCGATCGACTATATATCTAAGGGTATGGCCCATGGCTATAGTCTTACACTTTCATTTAGCTAGTTATATATCTGATTTTAAAACCAAAAATATTTATTTATATATAATATAGCAACAATAGAATAGTACGGTAGAGAAAACTAATGACTAATGGACTAAGTGACTTAGTCTAATATATCTATATTATTCTAGATATACGATAGAGAAAACTAATGGACTAAGTTACAGTCTAATATATCTAGATTATTCTAGATTCTAGTCTATTCAAGATCTAGATCTAGCGATCATCTAAATCGATTAGAAATTCTAGCGCTAATCCAGTGTTTCTCAACCTTTTTTGTCTGCCGGCACAGTTAAAAAACAACAAAAATTTCGCGGCACACTACGAAGAGCAACAGTTGTTTTAAAATAAAAAGAAAAAAAAAAGATTTACCATATTTTAATCATTACTTTTAATGTGAAAGTTGTGCCTGTTTTTGAGAGCTAATGAGATCTATCCGAGGCTCCAAAGTCGACAAACAAACTCGCATTCCATCATCTATTGAAAGAAGTCTCTCTCTTTTCTTAGACTTGATTTTAGTCAGTGCTGAAAATCCAAATTCACAAAGCCATGAAGATGAAAATGCAAGAATTATATTGATTACATTTAAACTGATTGCTGGATATATTTTGTTGATTGAAATCCAAAAATTATCCAGGCTTTTCTAGGAAAAACTTGACCTAAGAACTACATCGTTTTTTAAATCAATGAGCTGTTCTTCTTCTTCATTTGTAAGATTTGAAGCTTCATAGTTTCCAAATGGATAGCTGATCCATCCATATTCATTACTTCCAATTGTTGGAAAGTAATGCTGCAATGCTGACTGCAGGTGTGTCAAAGATTCAAGAGTTTCGGGGGATTACTTTGTTTGAAGCACAATCATTGAAGGAAAGCAGTCGAAGACTCCTTTCGAGACCTTACTTTGCCACAAAGACAATTTTTCACCAAATGACTTTAGTTTTGAGGATGCAGTGATGATTGTTTCCGATGGTCCTTGAAGACTTAAGTTCAATGAATTTAATTTGTCAAATAAATCAGAGAGAAATGTGACCTTAACCCACCAGATTTCGTCATGAATAGAAAATCCAAAGTCTTTTTTTTTCAGCCTCCAAGAATGAAATCAGCTCAGCCTTGAGTTGGATGACACGCTTTCATACTTTTCCCCTGGAGAGCCAACGAACGTTGGTATGATACAGGAGGCATTTGTAGTATGAATCCATTGCTGCACAGAGCTGAGAGAAAAGTCGGGATGCAAGTGGTCGAGATTTGATGAAGTTTGCAACTTCAATCACTTGATCCAGAACAGACATCAAACCTTTTTGCAAAGAATTGAAGGCAAGAGCTTCTCTGTGTATCATGCAGTGAACAACTAATACATTTGGATTTTCTTGACGAAAAGAGTGACGAATCCTTTTCTGTTTCCCCTGCATGGATGGACAGCCATCGGTGCAAACGCTGACACAGTTTTTCCACTGTAGTTTGAAGAACAAAATGTTTTCGTTCACCACATTGAAGATATCTTCGCCTTTGCTAAGTCCTTGCAAAATAAGAATTCGTTGACATATTTTTCATCCTTCATGAACCGAATAAAAGCTAGCAGCTGGGCTTTGCCGCTAACATCAGTGGATTCATCGTCAGTCACGTTGAAGTGTTCGCAGATTTGACTTTGTAAATCTGACAATAAGTCTTTTATTCTGCGCGAGATAGTATGAGTTCACAAAAGAACTTGTTTAACATTTTCGGCGGCATCAGGTCCTAGGATTGTTTCAACAACTATTGCTACAACTGGTACAATGACAGATTCAGTCTCTGTGTGTGCTTTCTTGCGTTTTGCTAATAACTGAGCAACCTTATAACTTGCAATCAATCCTTTTCTGGCAGCTTTCCTAGCTTGTTTATTTTGTTAAGCCCTGATGTTTTCGAAGTCTTCCATCGGTTGGGCTTTTACAGCTGGATGATTTGTTTCCAAGTGTCTCTTCAATTTGCTTGGAACAAGCGCCTCATTTGATAGAGTTGCATTGCAGATCATATGAAACTATATCCGATGTAATCTTCTTTGTACCTTCGTTTGGTTCCTTGCTTTTCATTTAACGCTTTCACGGTTTCATTCTTAATAACGTATTTCTCCATGGATATAAAATATAAATAATGTTTAGTGATAACTTGTTATTATTAGCATGCACCTAATCAATGTACATGACACACATCGCTAATTATTATCTTTGTCAATTCATGAATTGGTGTGCATCTGCTAAGGTGGCCTACATTCGAGTCATTATAATATATATATTTAGTGGGAAATTCCATAAACTGAATAGCTAACACCCCTTTCCACCAATATGGAGCGATCCACTACTATTACTGATATTTGCAAGAGGGGATGTCATCGCGAAGTAAAATAAAAAAAATTAATATTAGGCTGACCTGTGTAACGCTACACGTGTGCCTTTTTGGAAATTCCCGCGGCACATCTAGACCTACAAATCTTCAGGTTGAGAAACACTGCTCTAATCACTCTAATATTCTATGATTACTATGAGTATGTATTATAGATTCTATATGTACTAAATATTCTACAAACATTTAGATCTAGATCTAGATCTAGTTTTGATTTCTAGATCTATTCTGATTCTACAATATAGAATCTATATTTTTATTTCTCTCTTACTCTTTAAGGGTAGGGGAAACACTTAGAAACTAATTTTTTTTATTTGTGCTTCAAATTAAATGATATTACACAGGAATGTTATGTATGAGTACCCTATTTAAAATAAAAATAAAAAAGTTTGAAAATGTTGTTGCTATGGCAACGGCGGCCATTTTGTTTTGTTAACATGCTCTTATATAAAAGCTATCTACTTTTTGCATTTCTTGTTATTTTCTTTTAAAAATTGGCAGGGTTGTAGGAAAATATAATTGCTATTGAGTGGTCAGATTACTTTTTTAGATTTTTGAATATTTTTTTTTTTTAGAATTTTTTTCCTGCCATGTCTATACAGACAAGTGTTTTTTTACAAGAAAAGTGCAAATATTTTTAAAATAACACCAATTATCAAAAAAGTAATCTGATGCTTTTATTTTAATATATAAACCAAATAAGTGTAGATAAAATCATTTGAATAGAGCAATAAATAAAAAAGTAGATAGCAAAAATAGTATGGAAAAACGCGATTTCGAGAAAACGTAAAAAAAATAAGAAATTTTAAAATATCTCAAAAACTATAATAATAAGTTATACAAACTATAACTATTATTTTTAAGACATATTAGGATTATAATGTGTGAAGATTTCATTTAAATTCAATAAAAACTAAAAAAGTTATAAAGTAAAAACTTTGTCAATGAAGTACACAAAACTTTCATTTTTGTAATGGAATTAATTGAGTGACTTTTTTTCTTTTTCTTACAGCAAGGTATTAAGTGTATTGAAATTAAATGCAACATAATTAGATATTAGATAAAAACAATTAATATGGTATCTGACAGAATAAATTTAATTGTCCAGCATAATAGTAAAGTTAATTACCATAGACTATATATATACATTATGTGAAAATAATTAATGTCTTGCATTGATGCACTACACATAAACACTATTAAGAGCTTGAGAGCTTTTATTTTATTCTAATTATTTTTCAAGCTTGCAAAGTATTGGTCTAATCTTTTCAAAGTTACTCAAGGTACTGCTCAATATAAAAGACCAAGAATTTATTGCGAAAGCTGAGCTTAGCTGAGCCAAAAGGCAACCTTTTCGACACAAGAAATTTTTACTTTGCTTCAAATAAGTCATATAGATATATTAAAATATTTATTTCATTTTGTTTTGTAATCTTTTTCGAAAACTGCAAAAGAAGGTTTTAATCTATAAGTCACATATAGTTCAGTCTAATATGTTTGCGAAATGTGGCGCGTTCGAATAAACGACAAGTTGTCGTTGACGCAGCCATCTAGATATCTCTGCAAAACAAACCTCTTATAATTTCAATAAGAATCCAAATAGAAAATGCTGTACATTTATATCAATAGAACAATAAATTAACAATGTGAAATGTGAAGCTTTGAAAAAAAAAAGAACTGAATTCAGTTAGTTTTGTGCTTCAATTATTATTTAGGCTACATCTAAATGTTGTTTTTTTTTGTGTCAATTATCTTTGTGCAAAAACTTAATAGATATATTTATAGATTTATTTATTATAACTAGATTAGGTTCTCTAGACCTAGATTGACTAGATCCAGAACTAGAGTATATACTATTGATAATATAGAATAAATAGACTATGCCTATATAATCTATAGTAGGACTATAGTATTGTTACGAATCTCCGATTCCTATCTCAGGCTTCCATAAACACTGCTAAACACATAACACAACACATCAAAGAAACTGACAACAAGAGCTCCAAATAATCTGGTACTTTAATAATGGTAAAGTAAAACAGCCAATATGACACAATTGGCAACATCAACAGCTACAAATGCTAAACTGTACATCACCGTACTAAACTCTACTGTCTCTATCTCTTCTGGACACGTACATTCACTTCAGGACTCGACCAGGACCGACTTCATAAGGAGACTAACAGACCTGGTCTCCCCCGTGTCCTGTCTTGAACTGCCTCGCTTTACACACTGTCTCTCGTACACGCAGGCCTGTGATCAGATGACCATAACAGTGGTCACGTGCAAAGTTCATGCCTTGCCCTGCGATGTAGCACACTAACTGTTTAGCTGGCCTGTGTCAAAAATATCAGCTGATCACACTGTTAACCCTTTTGCGCCGCCAATAGGGTTATAGCAGTATTGATCTTTAGAAGTAAGATCTAAAGTTATTTAGTCTTACTAGATCTATATCTACATTATTTAGACCTAGAATGGTTATATTAACTTAGAGTCTAAGATATATAAATCTCAACTGAGAACTAGATTTACATACATTATTAATTATTATTAGTTCTGGACTAGATCTAGACATTCAAGAAGTAGAATGTCTAGACTCTCTAATGGGACTCTATAAACAGTAAAATGAGTAAAAGTTACTAGTCGTCTTAGAAGTCTAGGTCTAGTCCTAAGTCCTAGTATATTACATTTTGTAGATCTCTTTAGTAGATCTAAATCCATATTGTCAAGCTCTAAATCCCCTAGATCTCATAGTCTACTTCTAGATTGTTGCATTCACCTTCCATGCTTAGTAGTTAGTTAGAATACTTAATTTACTTAAAACTAGAGATAGTCAATCAAGATCAAGTAGCCTAGTAGATCTAGATCTAGACTCTTTTTTCGGCATCTATTGCCAGCGTAATTTCCTTGTTTAAACCAATGTTAATATCTAAATCTACAATACACGATTCCTTTAAAAAAAATATTTGATCTAAGAAATAATTAGATCTAAAAATGTAAAAAGAATCAAGTAAAGTTAAAGATTCTAATCAGCTGTGGTAAAGCGTCCATTGACAACCAATCGTATAAGAGAAAAAAGTCATGTGATCACATGTGAACCAATCGTATTATTCTTGTCTGTAAACAGAAGATATATTTAGGTCTTAGAGTTCTTTTTATAGCCAAGAAACGCATTTATATAGGAGGGAAGAATGTTCAAACTTAAATAATTATTTTTCATTGGATGTCTTTTTATAGTCTGACCTTAGAGAAAATAGGACGAGCTTTTCAATGAGGCCAAACATGGCGGGGTCCCATTAATCATTGTTTATGAAAATCAAGTAAATACAAGATTACAAGATCAGAGGCGGCCCCCGTCGAAGTCGTATCCCTGTCAGATCCGCCTATTCGCAAGATGTTTCGGATGCTCCTTCTAAGTCCCTGGCTCAATTCCTGTATGCTCCCATCCTTAAACTATCGCAATATTTCTGAAAGAACAGTAAAGGTTAAATCATATTTTCGAAAGCCTTTAGTGTTTTTTTCTAACCGTGACGGACAGACCAACCAACAGATAAAACGCACAAAAATATGCTTCTTTCATTCTAATGGGGGCACTAAACAATTTTTTTTTTTAAAAATCAGATTTAAAAAAAAAATTAAGAAATTAGTTTAGAATCAAGTCATTTCCGGGCTTTACGCTAGTACACGAAAGCCGCTGCTAAAAGTTCATTTTAAAAAATGTGCGTGATATCTGGTTTTATAGTATATTTCTTATAGTAACATTTCCTCCCTTACATTTACGTAATTGTTTTAGAATTGGTGTTTTGTTATTAAAAAATCGCTTGCATAATTAATTTTATAAATTAAACGGTTTGCTTTTAGAAAACTAAAAGTAGCCATTGCAACTTACCTTTTCAAGCCGCATTTAATGGTGAAAAAATATTTTTCGTATCTCTTCTAGTTATGGCGCTCTGAGTCTGACAGACGGACACAGACAGACAGAAATTCATTTTCAAAAATGTGCGTGATATCTACATGCCAAGAGCATTTTTTCTAGTAACATTTCCTCCCTTAGATTTACGTAATTGCTTCACAATTGGTGTTTTATTATTAAAAAATCGCTTGCATAATAATTTTTATAAATTAAACGGTTTGCTTTTAGAAAACTAAAAGTAGCCGTTGCACCTAAACTTTTCAAGCCGCATTTAATGGTGAAAAAATATTTTTCGTATCTCTTCTAGTTTTGGCGCCCTGAGTGTGACAGACGGACAGACGGACACTTTGCACAAACCTAATAGCGGCTTTTTCCCCTTACGGGGGCCGCTAAAAATGAGTATTTCGGTCATTTTCAGCTCTTATTATGACAAGGTGACCATTATTAAATACATTTTTTACATAATAAATAATATTTTTCAAAGATATCATTAAGTAAAATGCATGCAAAACATGTTGAACTATTTGAAACATGTAAAAACTAAAAATCGATTTTTTTTTTCCAAAACCATCATTTTTTAGTGTTTCCCCTACCCTTAAAAGGAAACTCCCATAGTTTTTCGAATTTTAGTGAATGACATATTTAAATTCTGCGTAAAAATTTGTAATAGTAAACATTTAATAACATTATGTCATTTTTTATTTAAATGCTCAGAAAATTTTATATTTAATAAATTAAATTAGACAGTACATTCTTCACATCTAAAAAAAAACGGGGTTCTGTGAGATGGTTATAGTTTATAAAGACGTGACTTCACAACTACGTTGGCTAAGTTAGATCTATACCGATAAACCCTCTATAGATCTAGATCTATCGGATCGCATTTATTATTACGCTTCTCGGCTAGATCTAGTCTCCACGGTCTTTGTTTATATACAAGGGCGTCCTTATCAGAGCGCTGCTGGGCCCTGGGCGGGCGTAAGTGGCGTAAGGGTATACTATATGTACCGTAAACTCATATATATCACGCTAACGGGCTCATCCGTCTCTTATGCCTATGTTGTAACAATAACAATACAATATGTCCGCCTTATATACTTCCATACACATCCCCAGACCCGACTTATACGGAAGGGCTATACCACAGGTTTAAAAAAAAAAAATTAAAAAAATACTCCTAAGTTTTTATTGTTATTTTTTATATGGTGACACGGGGTTTTCCCAAAGCCGCAATATGTCTATTCACAACTAGTCGACCGGCGGCATAGCATACGCCGCTATTTTCCAGGGCAGGCCTTAGGCACTACAACATATGCGACCACAGTGGATCCCGCACTTTCATTGGACCCGTGCTAATTTTTTAGGTATATAAATGATTAAATCAAGTTACATGAAGTTAATTCCTTTTCCCAGTCTATATTTATTTATGTCTTATGCTAGTTTGTGAATATAAATAGTGCGGATTTGGATACACCATTTCCATTCACACCATGCTGCGCCATGGGATCTTCCCATTTACTTGTTATAAATGAATTAATGAATAAAAAATACTACAACATATGCGACCACAGTGGGTCCCGAAGTTTCTTTGGACCCGTGCTAATTTTTAGGTGTATAAATTATGAAATTGAACCATTTTATAAAACATAACAGATTTCCCGCGGCCTCTTGATTTACCAGGAGCCCCTTGGAAATCTCCTGAAATGTTATTAAATGCTATGCCTCCGGTCGAAAAAGTCCTGGAAATTTCCGAACATTATTAAAATCGTTTTAAAGTTAAAAAAAAAATATGCTATGCTATTTTGTGAATTAAAATAGTGCGGATTTCGGATATATTATTTCCCATTCGCACCATGCTGCGCCATGGGATCTTCCCATTTGTTTGTTATAAGTAAAGCAAATGCGTGAATTCATGAATGAAAAATACTATGAATGGAGCTTTAAAAAATGGCAAATTGACCTTAATGTACGCGATATTAAGAATATAGCTGCACTCATGTAACAATGCTTTAGAAAAACAAATTTGAATTTTAATTTGATTAAATGGACTATAATTAGTATGTTCATGTGCTAAAGCATAAAACTATATATGTGCGAAGAGAAGTTCTATAATATTCTTAGAGTTGAATTCGAGTTTTAGATCTAGATCTAGATCTAGGAATAGAGAGATGCGTTACTTTTCGTAATCATATCTAATGAACGAATGTGCGTAATTAAAGTACTTTCTAAAGTGAAACCTGAGAGTAGACTCTATCTGTGTATTGTTGTTGTTCTAGTTGCAATATTCTAACGACACAATAATGTGGAAATACTTTTAATATTATGACAATAATCTTAGAAGAAGAGATAATTATATAAACGCCACTTTCATTCACAAAATAGTGCGGATTGGGATGCACCATTTTCATTCACACCGAGTGCGTGCGCCATGGGATCTTCCCTATTTACTTGTTGTTGCTCGTTTGACCTCTTACTTTGAGAAATAATATATAGATAGCCTATTTGGGAAAAAAAAAACAATACGTCATTGTCAAAGTTTCTCGGAGCCTATTGGCCGAAATAGCTGTACAAGTACATCAACTGATTCAATATATAGGCTAGGTCGAAGCAGGACGTTTTGGCGCCGCCGTTTTGGCGATGCCATTTTGGCGACGCCGTTTTGGCGACAAGGTCGTTTTGGCGCCGCCGTTTTGGCGATAGGGACGTTTTGGCGCTAAGTACATTACTTACGTTTATTGTATTATTTCTTAAAAAAGAATTATATATATCTATGTTTTGCATGAGTGTTTGTGTTAAGACATAATTTCTTGTCAAAATTATTAAGATATCCTATTTGTTTTTCCCTCCCCCCGGGGCGGGGATAGAATATATATTTTGTTTGTCTCGGTATAAAATAGTAAAAAAGCTGTTTGTTATACATTTTTAAACACACATTTAAGCGAAAATGAAACAATGATAGACAAAAAAGTGAAGCAATTATTTGTTTACATTAACATTGGTTTATTTAATGACTTACGCGTTAGAGAGGGAAGGGATGAAGGGAAGAGTATACACAAGGAGTGAAATGTGAGAGGGAGGAGAAGGGGGGATAGGTGTCACAGGTAATGACCAGTCCCAAATAGATAATCGCCAGATGCATGACGCCAACGACCAGTGCTCGGTGCTAGTCTTATTTTCATTTGTTTAACTATACCTGCGTAAATGCGAGATGTGTCAACCAAACATCCCTACCAAATTTATCAAAATATATCTTTTCAAAGTATCTTAGTGTCGTGAATTTGTATCTATCCATTTCTTGATTCACGTTAGATTTTGTACTGACCACATTCCGTGTCTTGATTTTTACTATGTGTGGAGTTATTGTCATCATTCTGCGTAATAAAGCTTTACATGTAAATATGCTTTTTTCGTTATATTAAAGTGTGACACTTAGCTAGTACCTATTCAGTATTAATTTCAAATAAACAAATATGTCTTTTAGAAAGACATAGGAAAATGTCATCCAGTACGATTAGCAGAACTCACATACAAAAAAAAAAAAAAGGAAGAGGATAGCATGTCATTACCATTTAGGAATCTGACTTATTATTGGCCAATCTTCATGAAAGAAGCAAAACCTTAATATTACAAAAAATTCATACTATACATACAATATTATGGTACAGTGAAATAAACATTGTTATAAAAGCTACGTGCTATATAAATTATCGTCAAATTATATCTCGCGCCAAAACGTCCCTATCGCCAAAACGGCTGGCGCCAAAACGTCTCGGGCCAAAACGGCGTCGCCAAAACGGCGTCGCCAAAACGGCGGCGCCAAAACGTCACGTACCCGGCTAGGTTACAGTACCAAATAAGATAAGATAATTTGATTCAATCTAATGTAAATTAAGTTTGTTTACAATTGACAACCTCAACGTAACTACTGTACAAAAACAATATTGATGAAAAATTCGAACATTCACATAAGAACACACATACACATTCACAGACAGCGCTTCATGAACTTGACTTCTTTGTACTTCTCGATGACGGCAGCCGACCTCGTAACACTGTCACATATGCCTTTCTAGGTTTATCTGTATATTTCATATTTTATAAGAACTGGTGTGCAAATAGAAATCAAGGTTTTTATTTGTGCCTTAGGATTTACCCGAGACCTATTTATGGCTTGTCGGCAAACACATGTTTCAAATCTATTGGTTAATTTAAAATAAAAAGACAATTTTAAAAGGCTTAGCGCCAAAAGTTCGGGGGCTAAAAAATCCCGGCAAAAAGTTAGTCGATGCAGTTTTGTTCTTGTGAGCAGATGCGTTTTAATAGCTCTATATTTTTAAAGAATGCTGCCTATGTTCTACATATTATTTTATTGAATCATATCTTGTATATAGCTGTACTTATGTTAAGTTTGAATAAAGTTCCATGTGTTTTGATTCAACGAAGTATTACTCATTTTGAATCCTAGATCGTCTTTGTTCAGAATTATATTTTAAATCAAGATAGAATCCCCGGCACCACAATCTTGATGAAAAGGAGACGATCACTTCTCATACAACCTCAACCCTTTTTTTTTCCCTTTGCAAACTAAATTAACAGTATATTTAATGTATACATATTAATTATACTTTTAAAGATTATACTGTTTATCATTAATGATTTGGTATTCGGAGTTGGGGTTAATTCTAGATCTAGTAAAGTATATAAAAAATGCCTAAAGTCTATAATACATATTTTAGATCTAGACTAGATCTACCTCGGGAGCTTGTTTTAAATAAATTCGCGGAAGACAAGTACCGGTAGGCCTACTCGCATTAGTAGATCTATAGTCTAAGATTTCAGTGCACAGTTGTGATGTCACACAGAAATTCCGTGAAAATCTGACCGTTTTGGATGCGCAGAAAAATTATGTCAGAAAAACATCAATTACTAAGTTATTCTTGCAAATAAAAAAAAAAAGAATATATTATTATCTGTAAATCAAAAACACATAGAGTCTGTGTCTAGAGCTATATTGGTCTAGGGGTAGGATTTAGATTTAGGATTGAATAATAACCGTATTCACATCGTTTTTAGATCAGAACTAGACTCAATGATGGAAGAATTAATAAAATCAACAAGTTGGCGTTCGCCTGAAGACCTAAAAAAAAACAAAACAACAAGATTACAAAGAGAGTTTGTGTGATACACTAACTCAGAGGCGGCCCCCGTCGGAGTCGGATTCCTGTCAGATCCGCCTATTCGCAAGATGTTTCGGATGTTCCTTCTAAGTTAAAAATAATTAACTTCTCGCTGGACGACGGAGGATGGCGAGAAGGGTATAAACCTGACTTATCTTGATGTTTGCGCACTAGACTTTAGTTCGGATTTATCGTTGGTCCCTGGCTCAATTCCTGTATGCTCCCATCCTTAAACTATCGCAATATTTCTGAAAGAACAGTAAAGGTTAAATCATATTTTCAAAAGCCTTTAGTAATTTTTTTTTCTAACTGTGACGGACAGACCAACCTACAGACAAAACGCACAAAAATATGCTTCTTTCATTCTAATGGGGGCACTAAACAATTTTTTTTTATAAAAATCTGATGTTTTTAAAAATGTAAGAAATTAGTTTAGAATCATGTCATTTCCGGGATTTACGCTAGTACACGAAAGCCGCTGCTAAGAGTTCATTTTAAAAAATATGCGTGATATCTACATGCCCAGAGAATTTCTTATAGTAACATTTCCTCCCTTACATTTACGTAATTGTTTTAGAATTGGTGTTTTGTTATTAAAAAATCGCTATCATAATTAATTTTATAAATTAAACGGTTTGCTTTTAGAAAACTAAAAGTAGCCGTTGCACCTAAACTTTTCAAGCCGCATTTAATGGTGAAATAATATTTTTTGTATCTCTTCTAGTTTTGTCGCTCTGAGTCTGACAGACGGACAGACAGAAGAAATTCATTTAAAAAAATGTGCGTGATATCTATATGCAAAATGCATTTCATATAGTAACATTTCCTCCCTTACATTTACGTAATTGTTTTAGAATTGGTGTTTTGTTATTAAAAAACCGCTTGCATAATTAATTTTATAAATTAAACGGTTTGCTTTTAGAAAACTAAAAGTAGCCGTTGCACCTAAACTTTTCAAGCCGCATTTAATGTTGAAAAAATATTTTTCATATCTGTTCTAGTTTTGGCGCCCTGAGTGTGACAGACGGACAGACGGACATTTTGCACAAACCTAATAGCGGCTTTCCCCTTACGGGGGCCGCTAAAAAACTAGAGGCAAGATCGATTGGTCAATTGGTTTTAGTACTATACAAATGATGTAGAAGCAGTCCAGCACATTCTAGCCATCTAGGTCTACATTTAAATATTAGTAACCAAATCTAAATGTTCATTTTGGAGTAGATCTGGACTAAATATCTAATTATATTGTTGTAATAGATTTACTGTGCTGCTTTCAAAGGAGTAATGAGGGAACAAATGTTAAGAAACATCATTTAAAATGACTGGGAACAAACATTAGTTAATATAAAATTGTTCTAAATTCTCTTGTATTATAAGCTTTATCCATAAATACACACAAACTCTATTATAATGATTATAATGATAATACAACCCCGGTATTTAAAATATGGGGGGGGGGGCATATTATGATATAGATCTCGGTAGTAATTTACTACTTTTGTTTCGTCAAATTTTGGTGCTTAAATTGTATATACGGCACGTTTCAGGGTTTGTAAAGTTTGGGGTTTATGATTTCAGGGGTTGTAAAATTTGGAAATTAAGGTTTACTTGCTCTCATGGGTGGCACCCCTGGATTTCCTGTCTTCAAATTTATTTTTTTAACTGGTATGTCTTTTTTTTTAAGGCAATATGTGAATATTTTTTTTATTGCTTTTTATTTATAGATAGCTGACTTACTATGGATACTATAGATACTAAAGAAGAAGCTGATACTAAAGAAGTTGAATCCACAGTTTTGTCTCCATCTGAAGGAGTAGCAAACAGGAAATCTTATTCAGAGAATCATCAAAATATTTCTTCTTATTCACCAGAAGATGAATATTTTTTAGAAAATTATGTTAAGACTGATTTTAAAGAGCCACTTCCAGATGTAACATCAGAAGGCTTAGAAGATTCTGAGGATACTAATGATCATGTTGTAAGAGATGCAGAGATATTAAAGAAGGGGCACTCAGAGGATGCATCTGAACATGTTGACCAGTGTGCCATCTCTGCAACCAGTACAAAAAACTTAGAACCTAAAGAAAATTATTTACAAGTCAATTCCATTTTTGACAAGATCAAAAATGTTAAATCTGAGGGTGGTGAGATTGGGGACATACATTTACAAATAGCAGAAGATAGTGGCACAGTTGTAATAAATCTTGCAGATAATGTGGACATTGAGCAAGAAGTATCAGAAGGCAATGAAGTCGTTGAGACATGTCTGGTCAACAATAGTGTAAGTGAGCCTGAAGATAATGATGCACTTGAAATTAGTTTGGCTGACATAAGCACCAACATGTCACCTGTACCAGAAGTCACAATTGAGACAGCAGATGAGAGTGCTAATGAAAAAGAAGAAAACAGCTGTGAAGAAAGCAGGTTGATCAGTAGCAAGGCCGGAGAGATAAATATTGCAAAAAATACTGTTGATACCGAACCCAATGTAGTTGAAGGGAAATCCAACAAGCGGCAGAGGAAAATGTGAGTCATTTCTTTTTTGCTACCTTTATTTTTGTCACTAGTGCTCTTGAGCTGGAATCCCAGTGATGTCATATATTTTGAGCTTCAGAGTTTTTTAGGATTTTCGTAACTATTATTTACCAGTACTTATTTTTTTATGATGAGTTATGTCAGCTATCCTTGTAACGAGCTGATATTGGTCTTGATAAGCTTGTCATCACTTCAAATTGATTTCAAAGAACTTTTTCATATTTTTTTCCACCCTCTTTAAGCTGGCTTAGGTAAACATGCTGGCCAAGATGACTCTACTGGTTTGAAAGGTTTTATTTTTATTGTTATTATTTGGGACTTGAATGGCTAAGATAAATGTTAACCTGGTCACTGGTTAATGGTCTGACCACCTCGGAGGTCTCCTTTTCAGAGTTTATTTATTCAATCATTTTCTTTACCTTCTTCTTTTTCATAACAATTGTACCATAGTGCTGCTATAAGCTAATATTGTCATGAGTCAATACTCTGACCTAATTGGATCTGTTTCTGGAAACCTGGGTCAGGTCAAAGAAGCCACATACTGGTAACAAATGTTCATTAATTATAATCATACAATTAAGGATAGAGATCAGGGGAAAAAACTCATTGGTCAGTCTCTAGAAGGTAATAGGTAATAAAATATTTAGAATAGAATTCTGGAAGATATGATTAAGACAAGTATAAATTGGGGGAAACCAAGTTGGTAGTGGTCCTTGCATAGTAACATGTTCATTCATAGTAACTGTCTTGTGTTATTGTGAGTTCTTGAATGACTGCAGGTCTTCTAGTTTAAATTGTTTCAATTAGGTTTTTAGAGATAAGTTATATCAATTGAAGTTGTAGGTTTCATTTAGTTTTTTAGGTGATAAGATATCAATTAAAGTTGTATAAATAAAAAGCTTAATATTATCAAGAGAATTAACTTATGTATAAAATTTAAAGTCTATGTTTGTGCTTAGTTTGAAGCAGTTTAATAAAAAATAAAGAGAACAAAACAAATGTTTCTTCAAATTGTTGTCAAGGTATTTATATACATTAGCAAGATGATGGTATTTGAGCCACAATTAATACGAAAAGAAGAAATATCAGGAAATAAAGAAACAAAAATGACCACAAATATCCTATTTATTTACCATTTGTTCCATCACTAAAGCATCATACTTCATTTAATTAGCAAGCAGATATTAACTCATTTTTTTTCTATCCATATTTTATCTGAAATAGATTTGACTTGCTGGAGGAGGGGGGAACCCCTGAGTTCATTTTTTTTTCTTTTATTATTATTCTTAAATTAGGAGAGAGATGTTAGAATCTTTGAGCAATAAAACCACACAAGCTGCCTCTAAGCCTAAGAGAGCAAGGCGCTCTCCTGTAGCACCTGAGCAGAATGTGCAGGGCCAAGCTCAGCATGAGCCACCACAGAAAAGGTATTATGTTGAATCATCTGCAAAGACAACTGAGGCACAAGGGCCATCAGAAACAACCAATCAGACACCAGTGCGTACACAGAAAAGAGCAAGAAAATCAATCCTTGCTACTGGTGATCAAGGTCATGCAAGAGAAATAAGCAGAGAGCTTAGCAGTGGTTGGACAATCAAGGCCGTGCAGAGAATGTCTGGTGCATCAGCTGGCAAATATGATATGTATTTTTACAGGTGAAGAATTTATTCTCTAAGATATGTGAGAGTTGATAGTTCTAGTTACTATGTTACATTTTAGTCAATAGATCCAGCCTGTTTGATATATTAACCCAGCGATGCCCAAACTACGTCCCGCTGGCCAGATCCGGCCCGCGACGTGCTTCTATCCGGCCCGCCAAAACGTTGGGAAAAAAATGTAAAAAAATAAATTAAAAAATAAATTAGATTATTGAAAAAATATTTTAAGCTAGGATTCTCACTCATTATTTGATAAATTCCATCTTTATGCTTGGTATTCTAATATTCATAGTAAATAGGCCTATTTTTTATTGTAAGAACACAAGTGTTGTTTTTATTTCAATGGCAATAAAACTTGACAGATAGTTTTAATTCATAGAAAATTCCTTAAATGTCTTGAGCTAAAGAGAGACGGGCCTCCACTTTGTGAGTATTGTGATTCTCGCCTCACAGTGGAACATATCCTTATAGACTGCCCCAGATACCAGGATGTCAGGGAGAAGTTTTTTTATAGCCACTGACTTACAAATACTGTTCCATACTGTTGACCCTGGGAAGGTACTGGGCTTTATCCGGGAGGTGGGGTTGGCTGCGAGGATCTGATTTTATTTGCGAGTCTGTAGACACATACTATTTACACTAGACTTTTATCAAATATTTAAATTTTTACTTGTACTATTTTAACTGTAAATAGACCTTGATTTAATGAGTTAATTGTATGGACTTTGACCTTTTTATAGAGGGAGAGTAGTCCTTAAGGGACTGCGGGCACGACATGACCTATAATGTGCCGATGTGCCTAAAACTAAATCTTACTTAACCCACTGATCTATTTTTTAGCTTAGCTGAAACAATATATTGTTTTTTGGATGTTAATGTCACATAACGTCTGATGTTGTTGATAGCACATGTTAAAAATGTTTAAAAAATTTCTAATTTTTGTTTTTTTCAGCCCTACTAACAAAAAAGCCCGATCCAAGAAAGAACTCTGGCACTTATTGACAGAGAAAGATATGCAAGTAGATCTTGAGCTGTTTGAATTCACCATTAATAAACTTAAGGTAAAAGGTCTTCTTGGTTTTGTAGATGAGCACAGTGTACATACAAAATAGAAGAATGTTATAACGACAATTGAAAGTAGTCTTTAAAAAGACCAAACAGTGATTCTAAATTTTAAAACTTTGTATGATTATAACTTGGTCACAATTATTTTCATTTAGCAGCTATATTCATCAATCTGTGGCATTTACGTCCCGAGAGACGATCTTTTCCCCATGCAAGCTCTTGTGTGACTTTATTGATGTCATTCTAATTTAATAATAAAAAATATATTACCCCCCCCAATTCCTTTTTAAAAGTACTCTATTAATTATTTAATATAGTAAATATTTCCTATCACTCCTTGGTATGTTGCAAGATAAATCTTCTTCCTAAAAAAAATCCACCATACCAAGCAGACTGGAAGACCCTAACCAGATGTGAGCAAGATGTGTCACCCTGATCTCCAGATACAGTTTGCGGAATCTTTTGAATGCGAGTACAAAAATTTCTCTGGAAACCCAGCAACAGAAAAATGGGAGCACCTCAAGTCCACCATACAAAAGTCTTCCATGTACATCTTTGGAAGAAAAACTACAAAACAAAATGACTGGTTCGACTCTAAATCAGCTATCTTAGCACATGTAATTAAAGCAAAGAGAGATGCACTCGCTACATATAAGGCAAAACCTACCCAAAGCAACTTGTTAAACCTGAAAGAATTTTGAATTTAAAATAGATCTAAGCCTAGATCTCTTGAAATGACATACTAGTAATGTTGTATGTTATAAGACTTAAAGCCTAAATTTAGTGTAATGTTTTGTGTAATGGAACTTAAGCCTAAATCTAGTGCGCCGGAGGATACACGCAATAAACAACTTATGTTCATACAAAAAGAATGTCACAAATATCTATTCATTTAATACAAATATACGGTATACAATGACTGTCTGTCTCTAATCTAGCCTCGAGTAAAGAAATGTGGCTAGGTAGCCAAGGTCACTGTAGCGGACTGACTGGTTCAAGAAATGAATGAAACTGCGGGAGCGGGCTGGGAGGGGTGTAGAGGAACAAACGTAGACAAACGAGATATTCTTTGATCGGGAAACAGTAGATTGACCAGAGAATGAAGACGTCCAGGTGTCAATTTCACAGTCACAGGTCAAGATGCGTTGCGCAATAACTCAAGATGCGTTGCGCAGTAACTCTTGTCGCTGAGCAAGGTCATGCTTTGAAGTAGCTATCAGTGCTTGCTATAGTGGACTTTTCATTTTAATAGGAGTCTTTAGATCTCTCCCTATCAAATATAATCGCCGTCTCCCTATCTACCTTTTTGGAAGGGGGAGGCAGTAAAATGTTGATGATCGACCCAAATTGTTTTGAGGTAGCAGTCTGTGTAAGGGAGCCTCTGTCTACATTGTTACATTTATTTGTGCATTTATGTTTATGTATGTTGTGTGTGTGTGTTTGTATGTTTTCTTGTAGTCTCCCTTGTTCTGTGTCCAGTAAGTTCACGTGTTCACGGTTTTCTGTTAAGTGTCACAGTAGTGTGTATTAGACTGCTGGTGGTTTTCTTAACTTCTTGTTCACGTTAAGAAAAATGGAGTAACCTTTAAACAATCTTGTAGTTGTAATGTGATAATAAGTGTACAGTACCAGGTAGATCACCTTGCTGATCATCGAATACATCATAAATGCTCAACAATTTTTGTCAATAACCTTGATAGAGGCTGATCAACACTTTCAAAAGTATGGTAGTTTATTGTCCCATTTTTTTCTGATGTTTTCTTCCCTAACAAGGAGGGGGGGGGTAAATCATCTTTCACAACCACGAAGTCAACACGATATCTTTTGTTAGTCATTGGATTTTGTACTACGAGCTGAACCTTTCCAATAGGTATAAGTGTATACACGTAGCTTACTTTGAGTGGGACAGATTGGTGCAGTTTTAATAAGCTTCTTAGCACCCGAGTCAATCTGACATATAATATTCTCATTATCATATAAAATACCGGTAAATAATATTACATATTTAAAAAAAAACAAACATGTTTTGAGTGTATGACTGTTCTGAATGTCGATAAAGTCGATTGAGATTCAGAAAGAATAAAATCATATTTTAGTATTACATAAGAAATTGAATTGACCCTTTTAAATGCATAGTGAATTAGTTATATAATGAAACTTCAACTACACACATCTTTACTTATAAATAACTTTTTTTTTTTAAGCTGAGTAAAGCTGTTCTCATCGGTTGTGTCCCCCTACTCAGGTACCGCGTAGAAAAGACGGACATCAATGACGCGCAGCTGGCCGAAGAATTTCCCTACACTTTCTCACATCTATATGTCATCTCTGACTTTCTTAGCTAACTTCTATCCCCCCCATTCGACTTCTAAGACTTAGTTACATCTCTCGTCATGTTCTCTTCCCTCTCCTCTTCTTGGGATTGTCCGTTTCCTACCACCTATACCAACCCTCCCCATTTTTTTTGTTGCCTGATGTATATAATGAAGTGATAACCATTGAAAAGGCCACATTACCTTGCATTCACAACTGCTTGCTATTGGATTTACATTTCTTTGTTTACATTGGATTGATTTATTTTTACCTTGCTGTCTTGAATTAACTTGCGCAAAATCTTAAGTTTTATTAGTGTTTATTGTATTTAATTGTTGCCTTTCGGTACCTAATATTTTGATTAATCTGAATCTGAGCGATATCTGAATTTTTTAGTAGATTATTTATTGAACTTAGATTTTAATCACCTGTTACGTTTCACCTACGCCTACGCAATATTTGAGTTTTAATTGATTTAGTGAACTTTCATTTGATCGAATTAATTCAAACCACCTGCGCGATATCTGCTTAAAGCTCTTAGGGTTTTATTTCTTTTCTATTTATTGACTTTATTCAAACTTCATTGTTTTGTAAAAAAAAAATGGCTGGCCGACCTGTTGCTCGTACCCGTATTGTAGGCGATAATTAGCTAATGGACAGATTGGAGGTGAGAAACGAATTTTGGAATTTAAAAACTTTGTATACCGGTACTCAGCTAGCAGTTGATGGATAATTGGAGTGGTGTGCTAGAAGGCGACTTCTAAAAAACGAATTACGCTGCGAGAATTGTAACGACCCCTGCTCTTTGGTACGCGAGAGAAGTTGTGCGGACGGTCATCGATTGTCTTGTAATAAATGTCACTTGCGTAAATCTGTCCGACACGGCTCTTTTTTTCAGGCAGCCATTTGAGCATTTAACAAGTAATTGTCATGACCTATTGTTGGGCTTGTGACATGCCACAACATCAAATGTCACGAGAAGCCGGTGGTGTGGATAAGACAATCGTTACGGACTGGTGCAATTTCTTGCGAGAGGAATGTGGGCGATGGAATGAAAACCATGGCTTGCAAATCGTTGGTGTCGATGAGAATTTCGAGCCCATTGTGGTTGAGATCGACGAATCGAAATATTTTCATAGAAAATATCACCGTGGCCAATGGCGAGAGGGGTTTTCGGCGGAGTGGAAAGTGGGCGCTGTTTTCTCGTTGAGGTTCCAGACCGCCGAGCAGCCACACTGGGACAATGCATCGTGGAGCATATATTGCCTTGCAACAATATAATATCAGATGGCTGGGCAGCGTACGCAAACATTCCACAAATTGGTCATGGGATCTACTCCCATTCATTTGTTGTTTACCAACAAAATTTTGTAGACCCTTTGGACCCTGAGGTACACACTTAAAACATTGAGAATTTGTGGATGCGCGCGAAACGCAAGTTAAAAAGGCAATTCGGAACAAGTCGTGCATTGTTTCAAAGTTATTTCGATATCGCAATAGTATGCGCGATGAGGAAATGTTTTCCAGTTTGCTTGTAACGATTGCTGATAATTACCCATGAAGTCAATTGTAACACATTGTCTGCAAGTGATCACTGTCAATTTTTTTCCCTGTGTTTGTTTTCTGCGGAAGCTTCGATTTGGATACCGATACTAAAAATTCAAAAGTACCCCCCTTTTTTTTTAAATTAATTTAGACGGTTAGTGTTAAGAATGGAATAGAAATGTACCCGGTAATAGTAAAAATTCATTTAAAACCGCTAACTTTTCTCATAGAGTTTTATTAGGCATTAATATTTACTCGTAAAGTAAAAAAAAATATCAGTTTCGTTTACACGCTTGTAGAAAACGGGGAGACATTATTTAATACAGAAGATATATTTTTGATGTATTAAATATTGTCTCCTCTACCGGCTTCGACCAAAGGTAAACGTGGAGAGGAGACATAGTTTGTTTTTTTAATAGAGGCCGGTTCGTGAGCCATAATTGTCGACTATTTAGACATCATCACATCAAACATAAGCCCGTATAATACAGGCTCGTTCGCTGCTAATGTTATACGCCTTATTATTGTTACAAAACCGTATATCTGTAGTGTACTATCGGCCGTTTGACTATATATTACGTACCGGTACCGTATTGTTCTATATGTTCTGAATCTGCTAGTAAGGTTTTGCTATCGCGGCGCCGCTCCAGGCCCGGATACCCCTCTCGACGCACCCTAAAGCCGCTTCTGGACACATTAACTAGCTTCTGTCTCCTCTACTGTTTTATTACCGTTTTACTAACGTGTAAGTCGTGTATTGCGTGGTGAAAAGCCGGTAACTCCGCCCTATTTATTTGATATACCGGTATTGGTCTGGTCCCAAGTCCAGAATCAGAAAGTAGGAGGGCGGCATTAATCACCACATTTTCACCACAATTGTTTAATTAACCTGGTAAGTACATACATGAAAAATATCTTTTAAAAAAGGAGCATAGAAAAAATCATGTACGGTAATTAGATTTAATTAATTGGTAGCGTCATGTCATTACGTTCAAACGGCCGGGGGACTGGACGCTGTCAGCGTCTTTACGTTCTTGAAGAGTTAAAAGATTTAAACGTATTTTCTAGACTATAGATCAGTGTTCTTCAACGGGGGCGATATCGCCCCCTTGGGGGCGATTTCGAGATTTTAGGGGGCGCTGGGAGCCAAAGGGGCGGTACGGGGGCGATTGGCAAAAAAGTGGGCGGTAAGGGGGCGCTGGACACATAAGGGGCAATCGGTGGCGCTGAGAAGAAACAAAAGAAAAAAAAATGAAAAACGTTTTCAATGTAGCACATTTTCTTCAAAGCGGCACTGGCGAAGTATATATAGACAAATAATCGTTTTATTTTTAAAGTTCGGGAATTCCTTGTTTCTATGATTTATAAAACCAATAGCTATTTTTGTTTTTTACTGCAGCAGTAAGTGTGTATCTTTGCTCCCAATTTTTAGCGCGTAAAACAGTTTGTAGATTGATAAATAAACAAGGTATAAGCTTTTTAAATTATAGTTTATTATATCTACAGTAACATAGTTATATAATAAATAATATTAAACAATGTTTATGCTATTTGGTTTAAATAATAAAGCTAGCGTTAAAATAAATGAGTCTAACGTTCATTTTACAGTGAAAGCATTGACAATGTCGACCAAGAAAAAAACTCGCCAGTATTCAGCAAATTATCTCTCCATGGGTTTCATAGAATCGCCTGTAGATAAACGTATTCCATTTTGTTTACTTTGCATGAAAACATTTTCCAATGAGGCGATGAAACCAAGTCGGCTTCAGGATCATATGAAGGCTTTGCATCCTGACAAAAAGGACAAGCCCATTGAGTATTTCAAAACTATTCATGAGCAATTTGAAAAACGCCCGACTATTCAAACAATATTTAAAAAAAAAAACAGCAAAGCAGAAGACGGTTTGATGGCCTCTTACAAAATTGCAGAGTTAATTGCAAAAAATCAAAAGTCACATACCGTTGGTAAAAAATTGATCATCCCAGCTTTAAGAGAAGTCATTTCCACAGTGATACATTAAGACCCCAATGAGGTTTTGAAAGTATTACCGATAAGTGACATTTCGATTTAAAGACGGATTGTTGTTTGTTGCTAAACAACTTAGCCCACAACTTCATTCATCTTTAAATCTGATTATAAAAACTGTAAATAAATTAAAAACCCATGCCAAAAATGAGCGCATCTTTCGACAGCTGTGTGAAACAAATAATGAGCAACATGTTAAACTCTTATTATACACTGAGGTTCGCTGGCTTTCCAAAGGGAATTGTCTTGCTCGTTTTGCTGAACATTTCTATACAATTTTGGAATTTTTCAAGCAACAGGAAGATTTATCTGTTTGCAATGACTTGAAGAAGGTCAAAAAAGATTTATTTTACATGGCAGGGATCTATCGTAAAATGAATGAAATGAACTTGCAGCTGCAAGGAAAGAAGTTAACCCTTATCGATACAAAGCAGATCATTGTCTCTTTTATTGAGAAATTGAATCTCTTTTACCACAATATTTCCAGAAAGGAATTTTACAATCTCCCAGAACTCGCTTTGTTGAATAATGAATTACTGCCTGAGGACATTGACGTCTATGCTACTCACCTGAAAATGCTCAAGGAAGAAATGGAAACTCGCTTCCAGGATGTCATAAATTTAAAAATTGAAACATGGATGATTAATCCTTTTGAAACATCTGTCACCGATGTTCAAGTTGAATTGCAGGAAGAAATGGTAGAGTTACAAAATGATATCACCAGTCAAATGAATTTCAAAAGAGAAGGCACAGAAGAGATGTGGCTGCAGCTATTTGTTCCTGTCAAATACCCAAAACTATGGTCAAAAATGGAATTGCTATTTTTAGCTTTTCCTTCAACTTATATGGCTGAAACTGGATTTAGTGCCGTTACAAACATAATGAGTAAACAAAGAAATAGACTTGATGTAGCCACTAGAGGAGACCTACGCCTTGCTTTGACTAATTTAAAGCCTGGCATTTCTAACATTGTTAAACTGCATGAGGCACAAGGTTCCCATTAGTTCAAGCT
>JADKLZ010012056.1:0-16684 GCA_021533235.1 Biomphalaria straminea | reverse complement strand
AATAGAGATGGGAAACGAACCGAACCCGAACCGAACACACCGAACTCGAACCCTACTTATGACCGAACCGAACCGAACCCGAACTTTAGACCTGACCGAACCGAACCGAACCCGAACTTTAAAGTTGCTTGGTACGAACCGAACCGAACGAACCCTCCTTTTCTTAACCGAACTAATTTTGCAATTTGTTCAATCCTTTCTAAAATATATCTTCTTTTAATAATAATAAGACCAAGTCCACCAACCAGGCCACGACTTTTCACTTATCTCTCCTTGATCGGGGCAAAGATAAACAAACAGTCACCTACAGTGGCCTTAGGCGCCGGCCGCGCCGGATGCCCGACTATCAAGGTCGACACCACCTGAGCTTCATTCTTTTTTCCACCCCAACCCACGTTTCTCTTTAATGGAGAAGATTATTCCTGTCAACACGTGTCGTAACATTTGAAGGTGCGACTTTTATCACTAATTAGAGAATTAGACTTCGCCCACGTGATAGATGACCCTTAGTCTATCGCAGTTCCTATTTCCGGACCAATAAAAGGTGGACCATTCTTTTCAGGCCTTTACAGTCCATTACATTGACCATAATTATTGCCTTACAAACAAATGTATTGGACTATTTGAGTTTACCGAGTAAGTTACCATCCCATAATTTCTATTTTAAACATAGAGCAGATGACATCCAGAGCAGACGTGAGTCTATCCCTCTATATAGCGATACAGCTAATAATGTTTACATATGACTATATACAGCGTTTAGTGTCATTAAGAGAGCTCGTAATGCGAGCAGCCAATCATAGTGAGAGAAATATGCAGAGACAAACTGTTTGTATTGCAGGCCTGGGGTTTGGTTCCCGATGTCTATGTCGGAGAAATCGCGCGGTAGGCACTCTAAATTGAATCACTGTAAGGCGCTTACTAGATGTCACATAATTATGAAAGGTTAAGTTACCGTAAACATATGAAAGTATTGATTACGACATAGTCAAATGGTGATTGTTGAGAAGATTATGTCATATGTCGAAACAGATCAAACTGTCTAGCAGGACGCCTGGTCTAAGTTAACTTACTACGGTGTCAAACTGTAGTGTATAGAAAATGTTGACCTGACGCCTAATTGCAAAATATATAATTAATTGTTTGTAAGACTTATCTAGTCCAAGTCACTGCTAAGTCAGAGGTTCTAAAACGTTTTGACCGGAGGACCCCTTTGTACAGTCATAACTTGCCCACGGACCCCTGAATGAAAAAGCTACTATAGGCATAACATATTGTGACGTTACTTTCTCTCTGTCACACGCCGAGGATTGTAAATAATAATTTGATAAGCTCAATAAATGAAGACAGAAATACTTCTGTAGTTTCTCTAACAAGCTTTAATGACTTCTTCTGCTTTCTTGAACAACAACTCAATCTAAATCTTGAATAATAAAACTTTACTTATAAATAAATATCACTTCGTATAACATTTTACTCTCTAGTAGATTTCTAAGAGAAGATTAAACATAGGACCATCGCTCTATTAAATACAATACAAGAACTTTTCTTCCACTATAACCATTTCTAAGCGAGGACCCCGACTAACTCCTTTTCCCCTTATTTATACTTTTTCAAATCGTATCTTCCAGAAGCATAGAAAATTCTCTGATAACTAATTTAGTAACGTTGACCTTCTGGAAGCTGACGTGTATAATTTTTTCCCTTAACCTCTTTCTACGATTGGCTATTCTAAAATTAACTTGTTTACGCTGGACTCGGTGGAATAGTCAGTTTTTTCTTTTGCGATCATTGTCATGTCAGTTAAACCATGTCAAGTCCATTTTGGCTGATTCAAAGCAGTTTGACAAACTTGAGCAACTAAACAATTTAAATGAAAAAATGTTAAGTGACGTTGTTGAATTTTTGCATCCGTTTCACAAGGCTACTGTGCAACTGTCTCATGACAATGTGCCGACATCCCCTGATGTATGGCCGATGCTATTTCATCTTCGGTCACTCTGTAAGATCAATGGTTCAGACAGTGACAGTATGCGTGATTTGAAGGCAGCTTTTCTGTCCAGCTTGGAGGAAAAATATATTATTCACCCACTGCACCAACTTTCAACTATTATTGTGCCATCTTATAAATACTTGACTTTTGTGAATGCAGAAGATCGTGAAACTGTTTATTCGGAGATGCGTAAAATGGTAGACAAGTTTAAGACTTCTTCAACACACCAGGTGGAATCAAAGCACTCAGACGTTGCATGTATAGACAGTTGTGGCGAATGCAGTCATTCAGATCAACCACCTCTTACCAAAAAGAGAAAAGTTGACCCTGAGTCGTTTGATTTACTGTCAGACTTTAAGACAGCAGTTACTCCATTAACTAATGCTGATAGTAATAACACGAGACATGAACTTGAAAAATATTTGGCAATGCCAGTGACTAACTGCAACACATTGGAATTTTGGAAAGAGAATGATTGTGAACATAAGCTTCCAACGATGGCATCGATCGCTAAAAAGTTGTTGGCTATTCCCGCTACAAGTACTGCCAGCGAAAGAGTATTTTCAGTTTGTGGAGTGACAATGAGTGATCGCAGGTCTAGGCTTAACCCAGAATCATTACAAATGCTGACATTTCTCAAGTACAACAAGCAACCCTGATTGCTTAACTGACCTTAGGATATTTTTGATACCATTATATGCATATAATATCCTATCGTTATTCATCACATTTACTGTTATTATATTTTTGTGTATATAACTGAAGCAATTTTTAGTTTGAAGTTGCAATAGCTAACATGTTTCAAATAATTTGTTTTATGTAAAAATTCAAATGAAAGTGTTTTAATAATAATAAATTGCATTAAACCTTATAACTTAATTTTGTTATTAGATAATTTCATAACATCGAACCGAACCGAACCCGGACTTCTGACCTGACCGAACCGAACCGAACCCGAACTTTAGACCTGACCGAACCGAACCGAACCCGAACTATACTCGTCATCGAACCGAACCGAACACGAACTTAAATCTGACCGAACCGAACAGAACCCGAACTTTAAAAATTGGGTTCGATTCCCATCTCTAATCTGGAACGAGGGTCCTTCACGTTATTTGTTAAAATTTAAAACCGAATAGCTTCTTTAAAAAGAAGCCATATCTATAATTTAAGACGTAGGCATAATAGCTTAGGCCTACAGTTTATAGGGCATGCTATTTAGATCTGCATTATAATACATATATACATGGGCGCCCGCAGGATTTTTTAAAGGGGGGTGCAAGCACTGTCGGATCCGGGGGGGGGGGGGAGGTAGGGGTGATCCCCCCCCCCTCGGCCGACCCCCCTACCCCCGAGAAGTAATGAAGAAACTCAAGAATTAAGATATGTAATGTAAAGCCGTATTCTATAATAACTCCCAAAATCCTAACGTGTTTTTTTTTCTCGTCGTAAAAACTCAAAATCCAATATCATTTATTTCTGCCAGTAGTCACTCCTTCCTCAAGATAACATCTCTGACGTGTTCCTCAGGATGATCAAGATGGCTTTTAATTATGCCATTAATGTTACTGCTGAGCTGCTGTTGAGCGGCCACTATGTTAAGTTGGAAAGACTGCAACACCATAGAAGCTGGTTCAAGAACAGATGAATAATTGACGACAATGAAAAGACAAATCAGAAACACAAGAGGAGGAGACATTTACTAAACATGTGCAGTTTATCTGGTTCACTTGCAGTTGTAATTTTAGGATCCGCCAAACAGTAAAAGATCTCAAAGTTGAGACCATAAGCTTGTATAGATTCGTATTTTTCAGTTCATTGTGGCTCACACAAAGAGGTAAATGTAGCACCAACGCTATTTCTAAGGACTGATACGCAAGAAGATTTCTAGCCATCACGGGGCAGCCTTGGCCGAGTAGCTTGTCCATGTCTTGACTGTAAAATGACGTTAGACGGTTAGACACATGTAGCATGTCTCTCTGAACCACAGGAACTAAACTAATGAGGTTGAATAGAATCGCAATCTACAAACCGAACACTCAAAGACATATGCTCAGTGCCTGAGATATCTGCAGTTTCATCACTAAAATACCCAACAAACGCAGTTAATTCATGATGCTGCAGCTTGTAGTTTTTGGGCTCTTGCTGCTGCCAGTACTCCGTTGATCCAAATCAACGTTTTGACTCGAATGACTTTCTTTCTTGTATCTCTTCTATTGTAAACTGGTGCATGTGTTTAAACCGCTGTTTTATCGAGCGCTGACACCGACCTCAACTATATAGCATTTATCACATCGAAAAAAAAGTTTCTAGACCTTAGCTAAATATAAACAAAATATTGTAGCATTTTACATCTCAAGATGATTTTTTCCCTTTGCAACTTCTTATGTGACTAATGAAGCCAATCCTTTGTACTTTCAACCTTCTTTCTTTTACTATTTTGTCTGGCATCTGCAATCCAGATCTTCCTTAAATGCTCGCTCTTTATGTGGATCTATCCAGTGCCACTTTTCCCAGCTGTTGGTGTCAATATTGAAGAGCTGTATGTCGCGTTTACATACATCAGTATGCCTCAGCAGTTGACGACCAGCGGATCTCATGCCTTCTGTCAAATCACAACACAGAATGTTTTGTGAAAGTCAACCTTGTGGCATTCATAAAAACTATACCTATGTGCAAATATAAACAAATCGTCAAGACTAACATGCTATTGAAATATTTGACACCCTTCATAGTGCAAAGAATAGCAAGCCTATAAAAAATCGTACATGGTCGAACATGAACTACAGATTTGCCTATTCTAGTTACAATAATAGCATATCTTTACAACTGTTTTTCAGTGGAAGCACTACTTTTTAAATTCCTACACTTTATAATATTCCAATGATAGGCTTTTAGATTTAGAAGACCAAATTTTCCTTAATATTAATTTATTAAACTTTTGCATTAATAATCCACGGGCACCCGTATGGGGGTACATGATTGTGTACTTGCACCCCCCTGGATTCTGACTGAATCGACATCTACGTAATAAAAAACAGATCTGGAAGATGTATTTCATTTAAAAAAAAAGGGCTAAACTGTGGTTACTTGGAATTCAGAGGCGAGCACATAAATGGTTGGCCATCCATTCCATACACTTTATCTACTTATTTCTACTACTACATTAACCAGTGGAAGCACTACTTGTTCAGTTGCTACTTAGAAATTAATTGATTTGATGGTGCAAAAAAAAATGGCTATAATTCGGCTACTCAGAATCCAGGGGGGTGCAAGTGCACCCCCTTGCACCCCCCTGCGGGCGCCCATGCATATATATCAAGTTTTAAGTCTAATTGTCTTATAATATCTAGAAAGATATCTAGATCTGGATCTATGTGTATGTTTTATAGTCTCTAGTTGCAATAAAAGATCTTCTTTTATTATTAATGAAGTAGCCCTTAGTCAATAGGTATTATATTTAGACTACTGATCTCGGTTAAAAATTCTCAATATCACTCTAAGCCTCTTTAGTAGTCTTCAATTAACTAAATATCCACACAAAAAACACCAAAGATTTGATTATTAATGAAGTAGCCCTTAGTCAATAGGTATTTTATTTATACTACTGATCTCAGTTCAAAATTCTTAATATCACTCGAAGCCTCTTTAGTAGTCTTCAATTAACTAAATATCCACACAAAAAAACCCAAAGATTATTAAATTAAAAATGGATTACAATGCTGTAATGAACTTAACATCAGTAGATGAGTAGGTTTTATATGAACTTCATATTTTGAAGACATCTAACTATTTATACTAATTATTGATGCCTTACATGACAGTATTTTCCAATAATAAATAAAACAATGATAAACTTAGGACCTAATCATTATATTATTTTTCAAAAAGTAGTTATATCTTCATAAACTATTTTAAAAAACATTTAATATTTAATAAAAAGTGACTAAGCTGGATGTGTTGAAAGTTAAAATCATAATGAAATCTTAAATGAGAAGAACATATGGAAAGTAGCTAACTAAAATTAATCTTTCTATTTTGATCAACATGTCATTGAGATACTTGCTCTGTTGCAAGTATTATAAATACTAATGTTTCTCTTTTTCTGATAGGCAAACTTCTCACAGCTTGATGGCTGAGATTGTAATAACAGCACATTAGCATTGGGGTGTATTAATATTTGATATAAAATTTATTTTAATTTAAAATATCCTTTGAAGAAGTTAATTTTAGTTACAGGTTTGTGAGTTTTAGAAAAAAAAAGTTGAAGCTTCATACTATATTTCTAGTTCATGCAACCTTATCAGTGTAAATTTGCAACATAAAGATAATGAAAAAATGACACATATATGTGTTTCTATGGTAAAATTCAGTAGCCTGGGGAATTACAGTTTATATCTTATATTTTCAAATAGAATTTTTTGTTTAGACAGTGAATATGCCAAAAATTATGTGTTAAGAATAGTTGAGCTTTACTGAAAAGAATTACTGGTGATTACATTGCAGATATAAAAAAAGCCTTGTTAAAAAACTTTTCTGCACACTAATTGAGTTCTAATTTTCAGTTTATCAAATCAGCTTATAGAGTTCAAAGATTCAATAAGAAATAATAGAATAGCATTCAGCTGAATGGCTTTGTAGATTATTATGTCTAGAAATCTAAGTAAGTGTATTGACTGTATGCCTTTTTTTACTATCATTGGTTCGCAATATACTTACACAGGTCCCTATAAATAAATATATGTTTTTCAATATTATTATGGAAGAGGATCGAATTATCTAAAATATGATTTGTAGTTTGTTGTTATTGCTAAACTGGTGTCATATTTTTAGTTCATTAAATTTAGCTTATTTTACCTGTTACCTGTTACCTATCCCTTAGTCTGGTGGACCGTTGGGGCACCAAGCAAGACTTGTGGACCATCTTTCTCCATTCCTCTCTATCCTTTGCCCTGATTAAAACCTCGTTCAATGGTAGGCCTGTCCATTCTTTGCTTATTTTACAGTTTTAGTAAATCATTGCATATTATGCATGTACAGCAAAATATTGAAATAAAATATTATTTATAGTAATGTATTTGTATTCTTGTAGATCTATAAATTCCCCGCATTTTGACATATATTACATTCATATAGCATTTATAGTTTTTTTGTTACAAAATTTTGAAAATGCACATTTTTTGTGTTTTTTACCTCCCTTTTTGAAACATGCCAAAAATGATAAAATACAACATTCGGCACAAGTAAATAAACTCAAATAATTTTTTGACAAGCTTGAAAAAAGTTTGAGCATGTTCTCTGTGTGCACATGAATGTTTTTACTAAGTTTCATCTCTGGGGGCATTATAGTTTCTCTTTAAATGTCCTTCAAAAACACGGGTTTGGAAGGCAAAAAAAAATATCCAAAAAAAAACGAGTTTTTAAAAATTTGTAATTTTCTTAATATTTAAGCTATGGACATAAATTTGGTATCATCGGTCTTAGAATCACGAGTTCTATCAAAATAAATAAAAAAAATAAGCTGCGTGACCATTTTTTTAAATCGGTTTTGGGTCCCTAAGTAAAGGCGTCTCTAATAGAGGAGCTGAGGCGGGTATATTACAAAATGATTAGTGTAATTGATCAGATCTATATACGATTTCGCATCCCGTATTGGGGACGAACGTATGCCAAAGAGAGTCCTTTTTGGTGAGCTCAAAGATGGTCGACGTAACAGAGGTGCCCCACGGAAACGCTTCAAAGACTAGCTTAGGCGTCAACTTTCCTTAGCTGACATAGAAGAGCGCACCTGGTTGTATGGGGCTTCAGAACGAGACAGGTGGAGGCCACTCACAAAGTCCGCGGAATACACATAAGAGACCAAAAGGAAGTCCACTGCAGAGGACAGAGGAGACGGCGAAAGGAAAATCTTTAACGACCACCTGCAGACAATGGTTATGCTTTACCGTGTTGATAGTCTAAGAGCTGAGCCGAAGCCTCTTCGAGCTCTAAGTTTGAAAAAAAAAACTGTCTGAATCCGTCCGAGAACAAAAACAAACAGTAAAAAAAAAAAAACCTGCGGACCTTACAGGTCTGTCTGGGAGCGACCCGAGTCAATGTCTGTAGGGCATTTCCAATACCACTGGGTGGCACCGGGGGCCTCCACCATATACCTTCGTTGTACCAAGCTAACTGTGAAGGATCCGCAATTAATGAGACGGTCCCTTGAGGAACAGCGCATGGATTTGTAACTGACTTGTGGAGCTCTCTTTCAACTCCGCACCGTGAAGGGGCAAGACTCTCGTCCGCCCATGGGCACCCCCACGGGAGTCATATTTGTTACCCTTTCGCCTAGCCACTTCCTCTAGTGAGCCGTTTCCACGGAAGCGCCACGTTGAGGCAGGATAATGTGCTCCCGTTATGCTTTACCTGGATGTGGCAACGTATGTAGTTCACAGCTGGGGCTGCGCAGTCACGGGAATACTGCATTCCTCATTAATCTTCGACTCGAAGGCAAGTCTAATTATTATATACACTTTCTCGATAACTTTGACTGCTCAGCAGTGTTATCTTGTCTTAATATGTTAACTTGTTTGTTATTGTCAGTTTAAGCATAATCCAAAAAAAAAAAAAAAAAAAGGTCGAAATACAAATACCATTGACTTTGGAACTTTATCAACGTTCCTTACACTTCAATTATAATTATCACCAGTGTATTTGTGATAGATCCACATTGTATCCACAATCATCTGACATAAACGGATTCAGAGTTGCATACACATTTATCCAACAAATGAAGCAACTAAGCGCTGAATATTTTTCTTGAGTTTAATACAAAGTGAAAAATCCGAAGTAGAAGTCACTTATTCAATGACGAGATAAAAAAAAACAACAACACGATAACACGATGTGCTTCTCACATTCCCGGGTGGCGACACCGGACAGACGGACCATGCTAAAGCAGGGGTGGGCAAATTACGGCCCGCGGGCCACATGCGGCCCGCCGACGTGTTTTATGCGGCCCGCGAAAACCTAAATAAATCGTTATAAATATCTATAGAAATTATTGAAACTTTTGATTCATATCATTTTGTAATGGAGAGGCTAAAGAAACATTGTCTCAGTACGTCTTTCCAAAGAGTTTCAAAATAAAAAACGAAAATTATATTTAACAGCAATACTATATACATTCAGTACAAGACCTAAGTCCTGGCCAGTATTTATTCAATGCTATGGAGAACTGTGTTGAAAGAGTTGGGTTGGCTTGTACAAGATGGCAAGGGTAACAACTGATGGAGATTTTACTGAGAAAAACAACTTTGTTTAATACAAAAAAAAAGAAAATATCCCAACCATAAACTAGAAACTGGAAAGTTTACACATAGTTACGTTAAATTTACAATACTATGTGGTAATCACACATCAAATGAGGAGCCGTGCCTAGGCATAGTCAAAAGTATGTACCTGGTAAGGCCCATGTTAGTTAAATGGCTCGCACAGGAACTACAGTTTGAATTGACAGTAAAGGTATAGCGAAACTTGTACGAAATGTTATTGTTCAAAGTACACTTCTAGGCCCTTAATAAATTGCAAAATTTTAGTATTTTTTCCTTTATTTTGTATATTCTTATTTTATTCGGGGCCAACAAATTAACTTTGACAATGGCCTCTAATTATCCAAGGCCGGTCCCGACTGACAGTTCCGAAATGTGTCTGAAGATTCGGAATTAAAACATTCTGATGTCGGTAACACAGTTGTATTCACTGGCCAATCATTAGATCAAGATGGAATCTAAAGGAAGAAATTGTTAGGTTCCCTGATGGACATTGACTGTGACCCTTTCCTAATATCTCTAATGAAGAGTTGAAGACAGACTTCATGTTTATCATTGGAAGCATTGTTATTTGTTGTTTGCACATGAAATGTATATGCATCTTAAATCTTTACAAACAAAGCATATATATATGCGGCCCGCCTATCCCCCAAATTTTATTAATGCGGCCCTCGGTTGAAAAAGGTTGCCCACCCCTGTGCTAAAGTAATCGCTGCTTCTCTCATTTCGAGGACCGCTAAAAATAAATAGGGCAAACTGTCGTGTATAAGGGACCATATTAAAATTAGAGAAAATGAATTGTTTCATTGTATATTTTTTTATGTCTTTACAACGTTGTTGGCTAATCCACAAAATTGTCTATGTTTATTTTAAGTTTTTCCTGCTTTTAAGGTTGATCTAGGTTTATAAAACCAAAGTCTAGAAAAAAAAAAACAACTATTTCTGCACAGGATTTTTTGTTTAAAAGGTTCATTATATGTCTAAAAAAAATAAAAATTTGAAAATTAAAATAATATGCAAAATAGGCATCCAATATGGCCGCAGCAAGGTTAAAATATAGGCCTAGTAATTTCAAAAAGATGATAACTTTTTTAAAACTACGTTAAAACACTTATTTTTATGAAATGGCAATGAAAATAAAACTTGTTTTTTTTTTGTCCAAAATGACGTAATCATCTTTTTTGAAGTATCGTCTGTATTATATAAAATAAGAAGAAATGAAAAACATACCCACTCTAACAAATAAGTAAATAGTGTTGCTAGCTGCTAATACAACGAGACTTATTTGTACAAAATTTCATGGATTTTGAACTAAAACTAATGTATAAAGGACCATATTTAAATAATGGAAAAAATAAATTGTTTAATCGACCACTGTATATTTTTCTGTCTTAATAAAATCTTTCTTGTTTAAATAATCTTGTTAGCTAGTCCACAAAATTGTCTATGCCTATTCAATGTCTTTTGTTTTTAATAATCTCTTTCGCCAATACTCTCTCTATATATAATTCTCAAAGTCGAGAAGTTAAAAAGGTCAATCGAGCAACAACAAGTAAATAGGGAAGATCCCATGGCGCAGTATGGTGTGAATGGAAAATGGTGTATCCCAATCGCACTACACTATTTTGTGAATGAAAGTGGTGTATATAATTCTCTTCTTCTCAAGAAGAATATGTTGCAGTACCTAAGGCCTGCCCTGCAAATAACGGCGTATGCTATGCCGCCGGTCGACTAGTATTTTAATGTTCTTGTAATATCTTGCATGATAAGTTGCATGCGTCACTTAATTCACGTTATTTATTTTATAACTGATGATTCACCAACCTTTTATTATTTCATAATTAAACGTCCGTGTTAACGAGAGACAAGGCTGTACATAAAAGCCTGACGTTCACCCAGCCCCAATTAGACTTGGATCGTGTCTATTGTACTTTCTAAAGAGGCAGCTCCTTGGAGTCTAATGTTGAAATCATTAACTGTACACGTAAGATTAACTGTGTCAGGTCTTTCAAGGTTCTCCATATAAGTTTCTTTAAAGCAAATGAATATATGCTATAAGTGATATATAGCAGGCGCGATGGTTGAGTGGTAAAGCGCTTGGCTTTCCAACATGAGGTCCCAGGTTCGAGTCTCAGTGAACACTGGGATTCTCAATTTCGGAATCTCTGGGCTCCTCTTGAGTCAAACCAGCCGCTCTTCTTGAGTCGACCCAGCCCTGACAATGGTTGGGGAAACGCAAAATCGGTTGGTCGTCGTGCTCGCCACATATCTCTCTTGTTAATTGTAGGCCACAGGAACAGATGAACTCTACATCATCTGCCCTATAGACCTCAAGGTTTGAAACGGGAACTTTTATTATTTTTTTTTAATGTTGATATATTTGTAAATGATTGCCGCTATCTATTGTTGAATACTTGAGTGAAACACACAACTCTAAGACTACTATTTATGGAGACACTAAGGGTTGACATTACGTTTGTATTATAAGAAGGATGCATCTTCTATTATTGGTCCAACCAAGATTAAATAACATTTTAGTTTTATGTTCTTATTTGATTTATAGACATTTCTTAGTAGCTCTTCTAGTCTTTGAAATACAAACGCAACAAAAAAAAAAAAACGGACCCAGACGGAGAAACGTACGAACGGACCGCCTAAAAGTAAGAACCCCTTTAAAAATACACACGATGAGCTTAAAGACATTCAAACATAGCGACTACGTTTGATAATTCGATTACTGGAAAAGACTTCCCGTGCTCGACATGTGTTGGGTGCTGAAGAGCTAGAGGTATGAACTCTGTGAACAGTGAACTTTCGACGGTCATGGTACAATGGAGTTTATGTTCTTATTGATCTTACATGACTGCCATTGGTGCCCAGATACATGAAGGGTTGTCATATAAACTATGGGGCTGGGACGGCTTTAGGCGTGACCTCCGTGACCCCAGGCCAGAAGACTGGTTTGTGACATAGTAGGTCAGAGACCATTTTTTTCTGATCGAAACCAGCGCTGGCTGCGTGTTAGCATTATCGCTTAGGCGAAGTGTTGTAAACTGTAACACTGCCAACATGTAGTTGTTGTCCCAATGATTATAAACAGACGTATTATTAAAGTAGACTAATTACTAGATTTAGACTTTATGTATTTACTATAGACACACTAAGTGACTGAAGACTGCCTGGCTGCGTGTTAGCACTATCGCTTAGGCGAAGTGTTGTAAGCTGTAATACAGCCAACGTGTATTAATTATTCATAATACTAATATACTAGATCTAGAGATGTTAATAATATTAACTTACTTTAGAGCACTCCTTTAATGGTACGTAATCCTTCTAAGGTAGATCTACATCATCTAGCAAATCTAGATTACCGCTGGCGCTGGCCATTTTTTCTTTCTAAGGATAAGGCTTAGCATATGAAAAGGTCAGTATGTGGTTTATTACAAGTGCGTGATGCGTTTACTTTTAACGAATTTAAACGATATAATAATAATAATAATCTTTATTGTCCGTGAGGAAATTTGTCTTACAATTTGTGCATTTCACCAATGCATATATATCACAATATATATATCTATTTACAACTAGGGACACCACGATAAGCAAGAAATACTGAACTTTATTTTAAACGTATTTCATGGTGAAAGTACAAATAATCTTCTTTGTTTTGTTTTCTACAAAAATTATTCTATTTCTCCTAAGAAGATGTGACCTACTTTTTTCCCCTGAAGATGTGAACCACTTTTTTTTTCTGAAGATGTAAACCACTTCTTTTTCTCTGAAGATTTGAACCAATTCTTTTTCTCTGAAGATGTGAACCAATTCTTTTTCTCTGAAGATGTGAACCACTTCTTTTTCTCTGAAGATGTGAATTATTTCTTTTTCTATGGAGATGTGAACTATTTCCTCTCTTAAGAAGACATGTAAAAAACCAACCTCCTTCTCTACCCTCACGAAGCTCATACTCATCATATGTTCAGGTACATACTACAATGTAAGAACAAAGTAATTAAATATAGAATTCGATTTTGTCGTAAGGGGGCACAACTCAATTTAAAAGATTAACCTAATTGACTTTGATAAGTTTAGTTTTCTCCCTCCATATTTTTGCCTGGCGTGAGATTTTTACATGCGCTGGATTGTCGTCCTCTCGTCTCGATGTTGCCAAGTTCATAACCTCCCTGCTCACGTCTCCCCTTCATCCTGAGGGAGGCACTAGCGGATCTTTGTCAGATGTCCAAAATGGTTCGAGACTTCGTCCCTTTAATGAACCATGTGACCAGAGAAAGGCTTTTATCTCATGACCGGGATGAGATATTGACTCTTCACCGACCTCTCTGTCTGGAGACCTCCTGCAACTAGGTGTTCAAGAATCACACCCGTTTGGTCGTAGGACACGGCTCCTTGAGCCCGCATGAGTGCCCCCTCCCATGCGAGGCCGGAGGCCGAGCCCACGGGGGGTTGCTCCATATGTCTATGCTGTCCCACCGAACCCGTGCGAGGGTCCATCACCACCCGTATGGTCCCCGTTAGAAAACGGATCGGTTGAGATTTCGGACTGGTTAGCGAGCCTGTCTTACAACCCTACCACGTGTAATGTATCCTCTCTCGAGGATACGTGTGGTAGCCCACTGAGAGCTATGTGTGCTACCGTAATTAGCCTATCCACTTCCCTAGATGGACGTTTCCACGGAGGCGCCACGCTGAGGCGACCGTAGCCGATTTCCTCCGACTAGCGGATCCAGAACTTTGGAGGGGGGGGGCGATTTTTTCCAAACCCTAACCCTAACGCCCAGTAAACTCTAACCCTATGCATAAACGCGCGTACAGTATATTCCTGACATCCAAAGCTCATAATTCTTCCTATTAAAAAGGGACCTTTTGAATAATGTTTTACTACATTGCAAATGCAACTGATTTGTTCCTTGAATAGATAAGATACCCAACATATTCAGAATTCAGATTAAGACTTTGAGGATCGCCGCCGAAAAAAAAAATTATTCGGAAAAAAAAGAATTTAAAAAAAAGAAGCTCATTTTTAAGTGTTACATTTTGTTCAATAAGCTTGTTTGTAACTTTGTTTTGTTACAGAACTATAATTTAAAGTTCTAAACAACTTAAGTGACCCAATTAGATTCCACTCATTTTTTTTTTTCATTTTTAAGAATTTAAGCGTCGGAGATCTACTGCGAGTTATAGATCCAAATTTTTTTATACAACAGAAAAATATCAGTATTAGTAAAGGTTGGAAAAAAGTTGACTAGGAAAATAATATTTGGGTTCTGAACTCATTTCAATCTTAATCTTATAATGAAAAATTTCGTATGAATTCTAAATTTTCAAAAAAAAAAGTATTTGTTAAAAAGGCTAAGATAAATTCGTGTGCAATTGAATAAACTGTGTCGTCATATTTGACTTTCCTGATTTAAAACGTCATGTTTTCGTCTTGAAAGGGAAGGGAGCGGTAGAGGTAAAACGTTAGTCCTCGCTTCTTTTTATAATTTCTGCTAATGATAGCGTTTGGCATTAAAAAATAGGGGGTCGGGCGACACGATAAAGGAGTTTCATTTATAGCATATATAAATTATATTAGTGACAATTATTTTTTATTATGTAATTTCTTAATTAACTAAAATACAAAAAAAAAAGTATTGGTTTGTGCGATGGGCGGAAGGTGATTGCATGTATCTCCCCTTCCCACCTAGTAAAACCCTTTTTTTATTTTATATTTACTAATGTTAAAATTTGAGATCAGAGTGTCTATGCGACATAAAATACGAATGCGTTAAAACAACAATATGTAGCTTATATTATATAGAAATTCAACTAATTTAGTTCACATACTATGATTTCTCCATAAAAATATGACCGCCCCCCCCATTCAGAGGTCTAGGGTGGGGAGAGTAGTAGAAGCAATCACACACCCCTTCATCGATTCGGCTAAGATACAAGAAAGGTAGCGATATAATATAAAAATTATATAGTAATTCAATTAATTTTGTTCACAATCTATGATTTCTAAATAAAAGAAAACCGAAAGTTTATGGTGGGGAGGGGCGGAATTGCCATCTCCCCATCGCACCAAATCGGCCAACATACTAGAGGGGGAGCGAAATAATATAAAACTAGGTTGAAATATAATTAATTTGTGTATATTATTAACATAACTAATAAATTCATATACTAATTGTGTGATTTCTTTACTAAAATTCGTCCTCCCCCCTCTTCGGGGGGAGGGGGGGGTCAGCCAAGTGGGGAAGGGCGATTGCCCCTCTCGCCCCTCCCCCTGGATCCGCCGGTGACCGGTCACTTCATCCCCGGTCACCTCATCCCCTGTCATTTCATCCCCGGTCACTTCATCCCCTGGTCATTTCATCCCCGGTCATTTCATCCCCGGTCATTTCATTCCCGGTAACTTTATCCTTGGTCACTTCATCCCCTGGTCATTTCATCCCCTGGTCACTTCATCCCCTGGTCACTTCTTCCCCGGTCATTTCATCCCCAGTCACTTCATCCCCGGTCATTTCATCCCCGGTCACTTCATCCTTGGTCACTTCATTCCCTGATCATTTCATCCCATGGTCACTAATCCCCTGGTCACTTCATCCCCCGGTCATTTTATCCCCTGGTCACTTTATACCCCTGTCATTTCATCCCCTGATAAATTGATCATCTGATCATTTTATCTAACAATTTGTAATTTTAAAAATCATTAAATGAGAAATATTTAATGTATTCATTTTTATTTAAATGACAAAATTGTAACACGCTAGATTAGAATAAAATTTAAATTAAATGCCATTAAAACATATAAAAATGTAGCATGCAATAAGCACTCAAGCAATTAATTTTAAAGCTATAGGAACCTCCTCATGACTGGTATTTATGTTCACATAAATATAGGCCCACCAGTATCGATATCTAAAGTGAATGTCAATAAACAAAATACATACTTACATATACATGTAGAAATGAAATATCGATAGAAATTAAGTCCTATAACACAATTTGTAACTTTAATGTTTAAAAATGAAATCAAGCAAAAGTTATACAGGCGACATGATATCCCGTGGATGGGCAAAGTCCGCCTTTATTAAAAAAAACTTATTTAAAGACTAAAATGACGCGCCCATTTTAAAGAAAGAGCGATTGAAAAAGTAATGGGAAGCTTGGGATCTCAGGCATATTATTATCATTTTTTTCTGAAGGAATGTAAAATTATTTTTTTTTTACAGCGTGACATTTGCTACAAGTGATATCAAGCTAACTCGATCATTTTTTTTTGTATACAAGATAAATTAAGATAGGCCTATATGTTAGGTTCTTATAAAAACTTCGATTATTATCCTTATGTCTTATACACCCAACATGGTATCAT
>JADKLZ010012047.1:0-11328 GCA_021533235.1 Biomphalaria straminea | reverse complement strand
TTCACATTCCAAACACGTGACAATTTTCTGTATTTAAACTTGGTAACCAGACATGCCTACCCCCAATACCCAGAATGTGGAACACTCAGGTTGAAAATGTGGAACTTTGGGCCCCAATGTGGAACATAAACGCGTAAACTTACATTTGGCAGCCGTGCTGCAGGCAATAAATAAAATTGTAATTATTACTTTAATAACCATGCTTGGTTTGCTTTTTATACATGACATGTAAATAGTATACCGGTAATTCAAAGTCAGAAAACAATTAAACATGCAATCCAATCAATAGTTCTAACTCTATAATAATGCTCCATATCATGAATTCATTCAAAATGGATTCTAATGTTTCTATTTTGTATTTGTTACTACTAGAACTATATAACTAGATCTAGTTAAATCTAGTAACTAAACTAGATTATATATTAAAGTCTAGAAGTAGATCTTCTTGTATGACTTGATTATCAGCCTTTTCTAGACTCTAGTGTCTATCAGAGCTATCCTCTACTCTAAATTTTGTCTCTAGTTCTAGAATAATTTAGAACTAACAGTCCTCTATTAGGGCTCTAAGTCTAAAAGGACACAAATTATAATAATTAATTATAGATCTAGATCTACAGACTTACTGAGAACTAAATTTATTACATCTAGATCTATCATCTTCTAATTCTACTATTAAAGGGTCTATTAGATCTAAAATCTAAATCCTAAGTCAAAGTCTATTTCTAGTCATACTTCTCAGACTTGTCTTCTGGAATCTAGATCTAGAAAGTAATTTAGACTTAGCCTAAGTATTGTTAAGTATTTTAGTAAAAGATCTAGATCTAGATTAGAATCTATACATTTTTTTGTTTAAATCCTTTTAGCCTTTTTTAGCAACTATAGATCTCACATCTATCTAGTAGGTGAGTAGATCTATTAAAAAATTAATATAAGTAAATAATACTAAATAATCAGTTGACTGAATGAGACTTGAGTTGGAAATAGATCTCTAGTCTCTCTCTACTTACTACTACTAGACCTAGTTACCTAGTAACTTAGTAAAAGTTAGTAAATATTAATAACTACTAAACTTTAGTTTAGTCTAAACTTAAAACTAGATGAGTAGATCTGGTCATCTGGATCCATTCATTGTCAAGAAAGGAAAGGGATTTGAATGAAGCATTTGGATTATTCTTGCTAGATTCTAAAAATGGATCTAGATCTAGACTACCAGATGTATGTACTACATAGATGGCATAGATCTACATCTAGATTCTAGATCTAATCTAGCTCAACCATATCTCCGTAATTTGGACACATCAGGTTCGGGTGGAGATTAAATGTAAACAATAAACACAGACCTATATATTTTATTTTGCAGTGGGCATTTTCATTTCGCACTATTAATAAATAATGAAAAAACGGCGATTTTTTTTTTTTTTTTGTCGGGATTCAGACTTGGCGGAACAAAAATCGCGAATGCGGAACGGCGGGACATGCGAGCTTTTTTGATGATTTTGCGGGACGGTTCCGCATAATGCGGGACGGTAGGCATGTCTGGTTTTCCCTTGTTTTCTATGTTACAAAATGTTTTCGAGATTCGATGGCGGCACGCAGTGGCCCAATGACGAGTTTTGCTGTTTTATAACTTAGTAACAAAACACTGAAACGTTTGTATATCACTCCATGACTAACCTAAAAAAAAATGTCCTTAAAGTGACGAACCACAGTGACTACATTGTACATGAATTACAAACCAGGACATTCTACTTTGGAGGGTGACGAAGAGAGGGGAAACAATTAGCAAAGTTGTGGGACGTTGTACATTTTAAATGGACTTACAAATGAATGGTCTCCCTTCTCAGTAACGTGACAGAAAAACAAATTGTATATTCCTAATCGATCCTTGTAATACTCCCCATAAGAGGTTTTCAAGTCTACTGTACTGGGATAGGCCTATTTCGACCGACAAAATGGTAGATTTTAATCGCTCTGATCTGCTGCTCGTCGATTAAAAAAAAGCCGCTACCGTTATTGACATCGCCGTACCACTATCTTATTAGTTTAAGAAAAAAATAATTGGAAAAAATAACGGGAATAAAGAAACCTAGGCTTAGAGATTAATCGTTTATGGAGTTACCTAAAACAACATTGTTATATATCAACAGAGGGGATGGTAACAACTGACATCAAAGATACTTTCAAGGCCCTTAACATTCCTCGATGCCTGTTAGATGGCGGTACTGCTACAGACCTGCCACATCACCAGAAAATTCCTCAGTGGAAACGGATAAAGGGACTACGATGAATTTTGTTTTCTTTAACGAAACTCGACCCTGGCTGCGCCAGAGAGTGAATACGCGATCGTTTCTAACACAACAATAATAATAATACTATATGTTAAGTCTAGTCTAGTTGGAGTAATTGAGTAGTATTATGATGTAGAAAGACTAACCCCTTTTGTGTATGTAGGCCACTTAGATGACGAAATCCTGTAAGTAAATGTGTTGGTACTGTAGAATAAAGAAATAAAAGTATATGGATGTCAGATGAGAGACTAATAGAACAGACTTTATAAAAAACATAACTGCTTTAATATCAGATTTAATATTTTGGGCGTAGCAGGGGGGGGGGAAGTCACCCACCTTCCAAAATACCGCTCCATCCCTGCTGTGGTCGGAATTTAGTGACTGATTTTTAGCGGCCCCCGTAAGGGGAAAAAGCCGCTATTAGGTTTGTGCAAAATGTCCGTCTGTCCGTCTGTCCGTCTGTCACACTCAGGGCGCCGAAACTATAAGAGATACGAAAAATATTTTTTTCACCATTAATGCGGCTTGAAAAGTTTAGGTGCAACGGCTACTTTTAGTTTTCTAAAAGCAAACCGTTTAATTTATAAAAATTATTATGCAAGCGATTTTTTAATAATAAAACACCAATTGTAAAGCAAATAAGTAAATGTAAGGGAGGAAATGTTACTAGAAAAAATGCTCTTGGCATGTAGATATCACGCACATTTTTTTAAATGACTTTCTGTCTGTTTGTCCGTCTGTCCGTTTGTCAGACTCAGAGCGCCAAAACTAGAAGAGATACGAAAAATATTATTTCACCATTAAATGCGGCTTGAAAAGTTTAGGTGCAACGGCTACTTTTAGTTTTCTAAAAGCAAATCGTTTAATTTATAAAATTAATTATGCAAGCGATTTTTTAATAACAAAACACCAATTCTAAAACAATTACGTAAATGTAAGGGAGGAAATGTTTCTATAAGAAATGCTTCTGGCATGTAGATATCATGCACATTTTTTAGAATGAACTTTTAGCAGCGGCTTTCGTGTACTAGCGTAAAGCCCGGAAATGACATGATTCTAAACTAATTTCTTAAATTAAAAAAAAAAATCAGGTTTTTTAAAAAAAAAATTGTTTAGTGCCCCCATTAGAATAAAAGAAGCATATTTTTGTGCGTTTTGTCTGTTGGTTGGTCTGTCCGTCACGGTTAGAAAAAAAACACTAAAGGCTTTTGAAAATATGATTTAACCTTTACTGTTCTTTCAGAATTATTGCGATAGTTTAAGGATAGGAGCATACAGGAATTGAGCCAGGGACTTGGAAGGAACATCCGAAACATCTTGCGAATAGGCGGATCTGACAGGGATCCGGCTCCGACGGGGGCCGCCTCTGAGTTTGTGTATCACACAAACTCTCTTTGTAATCTTGTTTACTTTGATTTTGTTTATTTCAGGTGAGATTTTAATACTAAACCATCACTTTCCCCATCGCAACTAATGAGGTTTTGAGCTTAAAACCCCTACCAGGGTGTTTTGCATTTAAATCCCCCTCTTCTAAAGAAAAAAAAATGCAAACGACAATCCCCATATTCCAAGAGCATTTCTAAGGAAGATTTTGATTTCAAAAGGCCTCCGAAATTAACGATAAACCCCTCCTTAATATAAGACTATCCATTCATCAGTCACCAAATTCTTTGAGCGTAGCCAAAGAAGGGGGGTTGTGTTTAAAACCTTTAACCAGCAGAGTTTCCAGCTAATAAAATAACTCTTCAACATATTGTTATAAACCTGTTGGTGGCACAGACGGGGGAGTAGCGGTGTGTGTAGTCAGCCGACGCAAATCGCCCCAGGCCAGAGGAGCGGTCAAGTGTGACGAGTTTCTACTCTCAGCCGCGACGCGTCGCAACAAGAAGTTTCGGGGCGTCCTGTCCTGTTCGAAAAGGCCAGCAGGGACCCTATATAAAGAGCGGAGGTGTCGCAGTCAAGACGGTCCGGAAAAAGGGGTTCAGAGTACGGTCGACTACAGCTCAGTTCAGCGGTGTGGTTCTGTACGGAGCATTACGACGGATCAGTGCGGAGTACTTTCAAGTACAGTTGAGACGGCTGGCGTCTTGATCTTGATCTATGATCGAGTCCGGCACATCGAGCCCAAGTGTGTGAAGTCAGTCCTGAACAGTTGAACCCAGTGCAAACCCGGAACGAGACGGAGAGACCAGTGCAAGAGTTGATACGGCGATACGGTGCTAACGGAGAGATAATTGTATAGTTTGTGATACGTGTTGCCAATTGTACTATATTGGTTGTTCTTTATTGACATTAAACTTTTACGTTATTTTGGAGCCCGGAGTTGTCAAGTTCTTTCAGTTGGTGGTGTATGGTGCAGTTTGCAGAGAGCTGGATAAGGAGATTCGTAACAATATATAAAAAACAGACATAAAAAGTCTTTTATTTCCCTCGCAATGAAATGATTAAATAGAAACAATCTGATATAAACTTTTCACAGAACAATCTGATATACACATTTCAAATGTAAATTGTGATCGATTCTTGTGTGAATGAAATTTTTTTTATAGTTATAATGTTTGTTTAGTATAATGCACAAATTGTAAGACAAATTTCCTAACGGACAATAAAGATTACTATTATTACTTAATGATTTGATAAGGAGATTTCACAATCATGGCCTATTATTTTTGTGTGAAATTAAAAGAATGTTATTCTTTATAGCGAAACTTCACCCATGCCGAAAGAACGAGTTTACCAGAGTGGGTCTGTAAAACGGAAAAAGCGTGCTGCAAAATCAAGGAAAGTTCTTGAAGGGTTCTATAAGAAGAAACCTGATAAGAGAACTGAAAACAAATGAGACCATGAACGTGTCGAAAAAAAGTTTCACTATTCAGATGATTCATACAAAGATACAGTGAAGAAGTGGAAATGTCTCTTCACGAGAGAAGTAGTGCTGAAGAAACTCCAGCGAAACGCCCCTTTACTACAGTCAGAGAAAACATCTGAAGTAAGTGATCAAGAGTCAAGTGATAGTCTTCCAAAATCACTTTCTTCAGAAGTGGAAGAAACTGTAGCTAAGTACAAAGACTTCGGATAGATCCAACCTGGAATTTTATCCGAGGAACTGCGAGCAAAGATTGTGTCATAGGGTAGATTATTTTTCTAAAACAAAGATGGACAGTATTTATTTCCTGTAGAGTTTACCCAAAATAAATCACGAAGTTTGACATCATCATGGTTCACTAGATTGCTTCCAACAGGAGAAATATGCAATCGATCTTGGCTCCTCTTCTCTACACACCTAGGATGTCTATTTTGTTTTTCATACGTACTGTTTTCTGAGGCATCAGTAAAGACATCTAGTGCATTGAGCAAACCTGGAGTTGGTTTCACCAAATGGAAGAAACCCGCGAGACTGAAAGAACATGAAGTAGGAGTCCACCATAGACAAGCTTTTTTAAAGTGGAAGTTAGAAGAAAAAAACATAAAGTAGAACCAGATGAACTGACATGTATGTTTCATGCGCGAATTATGAAAAATCAGCAGTATTGAAGAGATATTCTGAAGCGTAAAGCAGCAGCTATTAAGTAGGGCATACTTAGCAAAAAACAAACTCAAGCTTACGTTGTCACAACGAAAAAATAAATTCATCCAATCCTGGGAACTTCCTGGCATCTTTGAAATTTCTTGCAGAATTTAATGAAGCTATGAAACACAACTTATATAGAATCGAATATGAGAAGACACATTATTTGTCACCGGAAATACAAAATGAGTTTATTAACTTGATGGGCAATAAAGTTAGGTACTCAATTGTTGGGAAAGTCAAGCAAGTTTGTTACTTTTTCTCTGACGATTGATTCCACTCCAGATGTTTCTCATCAAGAACAGGTATCTCTAATAGTTCGTTACTTGGATGTTGATAATTTCGAAAAAAAAACTCATTCATTGGTTACTTTGAAATTTATGCACAACATTATGAAGAACTTGTTCTGAAAACTCTTAAAGATATTGGACTGGACTTTGATCTGTGCAGAGGTCAAACCTGTGATAACGCATCCACAATTAATGGCCGTCTATCTGGCCTGCAGAAACGTCTCTTAGACATAAATCAATGCAACATTTTTTGAACTGTGATAATCACTCTCTGAACCTGGCAGCTCTTCATTCTCCCGAGATATATCCGTCAATCGTCACCTTTTTTGGAACTGTACATGAATTGTTCAACTTTTTTTTTCCGATTTACCCCAGAGATGGGTCAAACTGAAAGAAGCTGGAGCCTGAGTTTAAAAAAAAAAGAGTAGTAAAAGGTTGTCAGCAAGAGAAGAAGCTAAGTCTGCAGTTTCCTTGCATCTTGACAAAATCATCATAAGGCTGGAGAAACTTTCTGAATCAACAAATGAAAGAATGGACACTATAAGCATGCGCACAGAATCTTCTTCGTACAGTGGAAATTTATGATTTTTTTTTGCTTTTCTAGAATTCTGGTCAAATCTTCAGCGCCCAATGAATATAGTTCAGAACAAACTACAAACGTGTCTGGACAGCACACACGGAAAGCTGCTGAAGAAATTAAAATCCTTTCATGCTTTCTGTAACATGATGAGAAACGGACGAAACTGATCACACAATCCATCGAAATGGCAAAAGCAAGTAGTGAATGCTATGGATTTCCTGTAAGCAAAACAAACAGAAAAGAAAAGACTAATTGGGAAGTTGAGTTCTGATGTAGGACTGTCAACAGAACTGCAATTCAAACGTGTTGCGACATATTTTTTATATGGAGATTCCTTTGGACAGATTCCAAAGGTTCGAAAACCGTGTGAACACCTTTGGGTTTCTTCTTGAACCAAGACACTTCTTGGAGTCTATCGATGACGACACTCTGATGAAAAAGTGTGTCACATTTTCCTGTTTGTATGATGAAATACAGGCAAATCACTTGTTCAATGAACAAACCAGTGCCACAATCACCAACTGATATTTTGAGGAAGCTAGCTTCATATGGTAATGAAGTGTGCTCAAACCTTGCAACCTCCATCCGAATTCTGCTAACTTCCATTGGGTCATGTGAGAGATCATTCTCAAAACTCAAGTTAATCAAAAACTATCCCAGGAGCACAATGACGCAAGAAATGCTTGGCAGAATGGCTATAATGTCAGTGGAGTCACAAATACTTGAAAGTATCGATGTAAATGATGCTATGGATGTCTTTGCTGCACAGAAAGCACGGCGTGAAGAGATATGAATTGAGATGTGTCACTTTATGCATTGTTTCGCTAATAAACAACCGTAACAACGGTATTATTCATTAAAAGATCCATTAAAAGAGTCTTAATGATTATTTCTGGTTAATTTTACTGTTTTACTGTTCGACCAAGTTCAATGTAGACATATATCATGTCATGACTTCGAATATCAAAATCTAAAAGGCCGCCCCAAAAGGTCAATTTCCCAGGGTCCCTAAATGCCTAGCTATGCCCCTGCAGCGGGGTTTGAAGCCAAAAAAAATACCTATTCAATTTAAAAAGTAAAGTACACACTCAAAAAGGCCATGAGCGTTACCATAGGGGGTTTTGAGTTTAACCCCTTTACAGCGGGGTTTTATTCTAAAAATGCCTGTTCAATATAAAAAAAAATACACACTAAAAATTCTATGAGCGTAGCCTAGCCGGGGGGCCAGAGGGCTTTTTCTAAAGTTTAAAACTCCTCTAGATGGTTTTCAGTTTAAAATCCTCCTACAAAGAGTTTCGAGGCTAAAACCTCTCTTTCTTCAGTCACCAAGTTCTATGTGCGTGGCTAAGGGAGTTTTGAGCTAAAAAAAAAACCAAACTTCAGATTTGTTAGTTTCAGCCTTCCAACAGATGATTTTGACGATAAAACTTCCACTTCGGATATAAAGACTAAATCAAACTAGTCACCTAATTCCACATGAGCTCCATTACTTAAGTGCGAAATTGTAAAAGAATTAATGTGGATCAACAAAGATGGCTGAGATGGATTTTAGGAGTCAGTTATAGAGATCGGGTCTCAATGAAGAAAATCCTATGCCGAACTGGGAGTCGACCACTAGGTAAGGATTTGAATGAGCGTTGCATGAGGTTTGCTGGACGTGTTCTCCGACATAATGAATTACGTATATAAAGAGTTGCGATGACATGGAGGCCATTACGAGGAAAGCGCAAACAGGGTTAACTATGCGTCACTTTTTCATGAAAATCCTCGGAGCAAAAAAAGCTTTAACTCTTTCTCTCCGTAATTATTTACCACATTCTGGTGGAATCAACGTTAGTATCGTCATTTCGGAGAGAAAGAGTTAACTCTACATTACCTTTACATTTACATTACCAGTGACAGATTTTCGTGGAAATAGCTTTACGCAAAGCGTCAGACGGCGCAGAGGATCTAAGTAAGGAAGAATAACAGATTAAGTTTATTAAATAAAACATTTTATACCATGAGAATGCACTGTAGATGCCTCATTTTGTTGACTTTCAATACCGTAAATAATGCTTGGCCTAGGGGCTAGGCCTCGAACCCTGGGTGGGAGAGCTCAAAGACAAGTCTACAATTTTACCACTAATTCCAGAAGGAACCTACAATACACGTCTTCCGAAATAATGAAGTGTCAGATTGTAATAAACATTACTTATGTACACACATAATCACACCTATATTTGCCGGGGGGGGGGGGAGAGAAAAATTCCTCCCAAACCCCACTACCCAGAAAAAAAAGTCTACGCCCATGCTCTACATATCAGATTACCTGCATCCTTTTTTACAGTCGCATGTATAATTTTCTTTTGCTTGTTGTGAACATAGCCAACCTATATATATATATATATATATATATATATATATTTCTTATAGTAAATATGACGTGCTCTTATCTTATGCTTATATAATTATATGATATACCTCAGTGGCGTCACTAGGGGGGTACGGGGGGTGACACCTGACCGGTAAAAATGCGATTTTCCAAAAACAAATAATTATAAATTACCAACTTTAAAATGTGACAGAAGAGAGATCATAAAGCAGACGAATGGTTGAATAAAGTTTTTCCTAATGGGGAAAAAATCAATAGATTTTCTTGTTCGATAAACAGTGAGCATGTCCACAATGAGAAACTCGCGAGAAGACTAAAGAACATTTATCAGGCTTTCAAATTCGAAACATTTTTACAGCTGGACTTTAGTTTCAAAAAAAGACTATGATTGACGAATATAGATGGGAAAACAGAGGAAAATATTGTACCTATAAATTGCTTACAATCGCATTGTTTATAGCAAAGCAAAAGGTGGTATTTGCTGGCAAATTGAAGAAGACTTTTACATTGTATAATGGAATTTTCTTTCTGGGATTGTGAAAATGTTATCTAAATCTGACCCAGTGCTGAAATATTAACTTATACGATTGCAAGGCAGCGATACAGAAAACGTTACTTTCAAAGCTTGTATAAAAATATATATAGAAATGTTTTAGCAAACCACTTAAGGGATATAATTATCAGAGATCAGAGACATAAATACTGCAAGGTACTCTGATATCTTGTATTACAGCACACTGAAGTTGTCGGATATATTAACGGTAGCAAAGGTAATGTTGAAATGACAGAAATGTTGTAGGATATTCCACTTTAAGCGGACCAAAAGCCAAAAGCTGATGGTATCAGTTCTGATAATTTAAAACGCCTGGAAAGAGATAGGCCTAAGCCCTAAGGTAATTATATGAGGAGCTCAGGGACATGGTAATCCAGCTACAATGTCAATAATCCATGAAGAAGTGCAGGCAGTAATAATGAAGAACAAAAGAGAAATTTGAATGGATGTGTACAACGTTAATTTAAGCTATTTGGTCAAAACTCTTCATTGTAGAGTACCTATAACATACATGTTCTCGGTTTGGTCTTCTTTCTTTGCTGCTGTTACCAATTGATGGTATATATTATTTAATTATAGAGTGTCATATGAATACCTCGCTGGTGTGCTCATCGTGTTGCTGTTAGAGTCTGTTAGACCCATGAAAGAACGATTTTATGAAAGTGTGACGCCGAAAATCTTTGCAGTTTCTTTGAAAATACTAACACTAGTGGCGCAGCGCAAAGACGATTGTCTGCTGTCTGTGAATACATGCATTAATTTCATTGCTTGACTTTCTAGTTGGCAGATGTACTGGAAAAAAATCAACTAAGCACAAGAGTACCTTCAAATTAAACTGTTAATTATTGGCAAAGTGGCTAGAGCACTTAAACATTTATTCTAAGCTCAAAATGTTATTGAGATAACTTTTGTAAAATCATACTAGCAAGTGATTGCAACAGAAAAAAATTTTTTGACTATATGAAAATATCAGAAAAGTGATCTTAAGATGCAGGATTCAATATTGAAATAGAGAAGAAGTCAATACTGGGCCAGACGACAAGATATGTAAACAGAAATACTAAAACTAGAATGCAGCAAAGTTTTGAAGGACGTCAACGAATTTCTACAAGCCTTTGATTTAAACCTTTAACTGTTTCTTGCCAAATGCATGTCTACGTGGTGTCGTATGAAAAGAAGCTTTGCAAAACTAAGTTAATAAACAACTATTAATAACTTTTGAAAAACATAAAAAATTTCAAATCAAGCAATTCCGTCCATCAAAAACGAAGTCGCAATATGTATCCAGTTTTTTAAAATATTTTTAAGTTTTCAAATTTGAAATCCTGAAAAGGAAATTTAAATGTAAGAATAAGTGGAACGCTGGGGGGTGGGGTGACACCTTAATCTTTCACCATTGGGTGATACCCACCCTAGTGACGCCACTGAATTATACCTATAATATAAAATAGAAAATAAAGCATTTGTATCATAAAGTATGTATGTATGTATGTATCTATACGTCTATCTATCTTTATCTATATATCTATCTATCTATCTCTATCTATCTATCTATCTATACATCTATCTCTATCTATCTGTCTATCTATCTATCTATCTCTATCTATCTATCTATCTATACATCTATCTCTATCTATCTGTCTATCTATCTATCTATCTCTATCTATCTATCTAT
>JADKLZ010012032.1:0-10107 GCA_021533235.1 Biomphalaria straminea | reverse complement strand
CCCCCCCCCCCCCACACACACACTCAAATTATATGCTAAGGGAAAGTAGGGCGCCGTGGCATATTTTCACCTTTTTTATTCAAAAACAAAACTCATATGAAATGGCATTTTATTTGTTATTTGAAATCAATTATGTCATAATTAGAATGCCTCTATTGAGCTTTCAAATTCATCGGATCAAAAACAGAAAGTTGAAACCTGTACATGGATAACATAACAGCACATTTCTCGCTCCCAAATGCTAGGACAAATTAGTACTAATGGTCCTTCTTTCCTAGTACTATTAGTGCATGGAATAGGTTGCGAGGTTGCCTGAATCAGCCAGGAAAATAAAAAAAAAAACTTACCAGAGTTTATGTCATTGATTAACATGCATGGCTAGATTGAGCTAACGACTTGGCTAGATTGAGCTAACGACACTCATCTCTTTTCTTTTGAAGTAATGTCTGTATTTTATAAGACAGGATACCCTGTTACCTGTTACCTATTCCTTAGTCTGGTGGACCGTTGGGGCACCAAGCAAGACTTGTGGACCATCTTTCTCAATTCCTCTCTATCCTTTGCCCTGTTTAAAAGTTAAAACCTCTTTCAATGGTAGGCCTGTCCATTCTTTGATGTTGTCTTCCCACCGCTTTCTCTGTCTGCCTCTTCTTCTTTTTCCTGGTACTGTTCCCTGGAGGAAGGTCTTTGCGAGTCCCGAAGATCTTGTTACATGGCCATACATTTTGAGCTTTCGTTTCTTCACAGTAGTTAGCAGGTCATCATGGGGTCCGATCGCTGCAGTAACCCTGTAATCTCTTGATTGGTGATGCGGTCTTTAAATGTGATGCCTAGGATCCTTCTGTAGCATCTCAATTCGATTGCTAGGATTCTCCTCTCTAGCTCTGCAGACAGGGTCCAAGACTCACAAGCATATAGAAATGTGGCCATGACCAGGGAGCGTGTTCTGTTGTCACAGATTAATAAACTACTGTAGACTTTACAATTTAACAATTAATAATATAACGAGACTGTCTTCATTAAGGTAGACATGGAGAACTCTTTTATTTCCGCTCTATCTTTTACGTTCACTCAAAAACATAAACAATAAACAATGACGTAATATATTTTATATTAGCACAGAGCGCATCAGTCTGATTTTGGTGCCGAGGGCTAAGCCTTTGTCTTTCCATATCAACTTAAGTTTAGAAAGGGCCGTTGTGGACTGTGCTATTCGGACCATTAGTTCGGGCTTTGTTCCCTCATCCGATACAATAGCTCCGAGGTATTTAAAGCTGCTAACGCTAGTTAGCTTTTCGCCTCCAATACTGATGGTCTTTGTAAAGCCCTGTTGACTATTGGTCATAATTTGTTTTTTTTTCTGCATTTATTTGCATGCCATAAGCTGCTGAAGTCTTGTCAATGCGCATCACTAGGTCGGCTAGTTCGTCTTCTGTCCCTGCTAAACCATCAATGTCATCTGCGAAGCGCAAGTTTGTAACTTTTCTTCCTCCAATGCTTACAGTACCTTCAAATCCTTCGAGAGCATCTTCCATTATTCTTTCAAGGTAGATATTGAAGAGTATTGGTGAAAGGAAGCAGCCTTGTCTTACTCCAACTGTGGTTTTGAAGACAAGATAGGAAGGTCGTAAAAACCGCTCTAACAATTTATTTTTTTAAGAAATTTGAAATTGATGTACATCTTTGGGAAAATAATTACTAGCTGATTTCACTATTATGGGGCAGATAGTATTTTCGCTTGTAGGCCTTATTGTTCAAATCCTATAATCTAATACAAGAATGTCTTGTGTGCATATAAGTATATAGGAGCCACGGTTAAAACCCCCAATTAACTTCATAGGTCTATCAGTTCTAGCCTTCTCGTCTGACTGAAATATAAGTCTCAACAAATACTTTGAAGGATTAACTAAAACGTTGGGCATTTGAATAGTTAACAATTGCATTCCTGGCTGCTGTCTTATTGAATGGAATCATAAGAAAAGCATGAGGGAGACTACTCAAACAATACAAAATTAGTTTTAAGCATAAGAGTTAATGTTCCTGACAGAATATATAATTCTTCGGGTCCATAGGAATTGAGCAATGTGCTCATCTTCGAACACGAAGGAGGAGCTATATATATTATTCTTGACATAATAACCTAATAACAATGAGAGAACGTTGTTAGCAATAGCGGCCTTAGGGGGTGGCAAGTGGGGCAGCCGCCCCAGGCCCCGCGCTTGAACGGGGCCCCGCGATCGGAGTCGGAGATTTTAATGTCACAAAGTTGATCACCACACATTTTCCTAATAAAAACTAATTGGGTGTCTATGTTAATAAACAAAATAGATAGAATATTTGGATTGGTGGCTCCCGCCTATGTTTTTTTCCCAATAGGCTATGACCATGGGAGTAATTTTTAAACTTTTTAGTTTGAAAGAAATTTATTTATGCAGAAAAATTACAATACAGTTTATATAGCACTTAGCGCGGCAGATAGTAATCAAACAATGGCTACGCAATGTTCTATGTTTTGAAACAAAATAAGGAAGGCCCACAGCGTTAAGGCGGACATACTGTCTTGTTATTGTTACATCGTTATAGACGGATTAGCCGGTTAGCGTGATATGGTAGGTTATATATAGTTTATCCCTACGGCTCAGGGCCCCGCGCACTGCTAAGGACGCCCCTGGTTGTTAGTTGATGTGTTAATGAGTGTCAATGGCTAGATGATCAGAAGACTCAATGTATACTTTGAGTGATTAACTAAAACGTAGGGCAATTTAATAAATAACAAATGCATAAAGTCAAGGGAGACAGCTCAAACAATATAAAATAAGTTTTAAGCATAAGAGTTAATGTTCCTGACATAATATATTAGTCTTGACATAATAACCTAACAACAATGAGAGAACGTTTTAGTTGACGTTTTAATGAGAGAACGTTGTTAGTTTATGTTTAACTGAGAGAACTTTTTTACTTGATGTTTTAATGAGAAAACGTTATTAATTGATGTCTTAATGAGAGAACGTTATAAGTTAATGTTAATGAAAAATTTAATATTTCAAATCATCGTTTGTAAAAGACTAAACTAAAATTTGTAGATTTATCTTTTAGTAAGAAAGTTTTGTACAAAGTACTATAAATAACCTAGATTTTTCACCTTTATCGTCTGCTGTGTTGCACATGCGTTGATCGTTAGTCTCTCAAGGCAAACTTGGAGAGTTCAAATCTAGACGATGTATTTTTTTTAAAAATTTTTGTTGATGTTTAATTGAGAGAACGTTGTTAGTTGATATTTTAATGAGATTACGTTACAAGTTAATGTTTTAATAAAAAAAGTTTATGTTTATGTTTTAATAAGAGAAATTTGTTAGTTGATTTTTATCTGAACAGTCGAGATTTACCAAATTAAGTCAGTTATATATCGGAACAATCAAGATTAAATTAGTTAACCCAGTTATATTACTGAACAGTCAAGATTTATTAAGTTAACCCAGTTATATATCTGACGGTCGAGATTTGCCAAGTTAACCAAGTTGTATATCAGAACAGACGAAATTTACCAAGTTAAGCCAGTTATATATCTAAACTGTCGAGATTTAACAAGTTTACCCACTAAATATATGATTTGTCGTGATTTACTAAGTTAACCCAGTTATATAACTGAACAGTCAAGATTTATAAAGTTAAGCCAGTTATATGTCTGCAAAATCGAGATTTATCAAGTTATCCCTGTTATATATCTGAACAGTCAAGATTTACCAAGTTAACCCAGTTATATATCTGAACAGTAGAGATTTACTAAGTTAACCCAGTTATATATCTGAACAGATGAGATTTAGTAAGCTAAGCCAGTTATATGTCTGAAAAATCGAGACTTATCAAGTTAACCCAGTTTAATATCTGAACAGTCGAGATTAACCAAGTTAACCCTGTTGTATATCTGAACAGTTGAGATTTACCAAGTTAACACAGTTATATATCTGAACAGACGAGATTTAGAAATTAAGCCAGTTATAAGTCTGAAAATCGAGATTTACCAAGTTAACCAAGTTTTATATCTGAACAATTGAAATTTACCAAGTTTAACCAGTTACATATCTAAAGGGTCTAAATTTACGAAGTTAACCCAGGTATATATCTTAATATTTAAGATTTACTAAGTTAACCCAGTTATATATCTGAATAGTCAAGATTTAGAAAGTTAACCCAGTTATATATCTAAACAGTCGAGATTTACCAAGGTAACCCAGTTATATATCTGAATAGTCGAGATTTAGAAAGTTAACCTAGTTATATATCTAAACAGTCAAGATTTACCAAGCTAACCCAGTTATATATCTGAATAGTTGAGATTTACCAAGTTAACCCAGTTATATATCTAAACAGTCGAGATTTACAAATTTAACCCAGGTATATATCTGAATAGTCATGATTTACCAAGTTAACCCAGTTATATATCTGAACAGACGAGATTTAGGAAGCTAAGCCAGTTATATGTTAGAAAAATTGAGATTTACCAAGCTAACCCAGTTATATATCTGAACAGACGAGATTTAGGAAGCTAAGCTTGAGATTTACCAAGCTAACCCAGTTATATATCTGAACAGTATATATGAACAGAGAGAACGTTGTTAGTTGATGGTTTACAGAGAAATAGTTGTTATTTGCTGTTTAAATGAGAGAACATGTTAGTTGACGTTTTAATGTAAGAACGTGGTTAAATGATGTTTTAATGACAGAAGATTATTATTTGATGTTTTAATGAGAGAAAGTTGTTAGATGATGATTTAATAAGTGTTAATTCTTAGATGGTCAGAAGCCTCAACAAATACTTTGAAGGATTAACTAAAACGATGGGCATTTGAATAGTTAACAATTGCAATCCTGGCTGCTGTTTTAGTGTATGGAATCGTAAGAAAAGCGTGAACTCTAGGGAGACTACTCAAACAATACATAATAAGTTTTAAGCATAAAAGTTAATGTTCCTGACATAATATATTAGTCTTGACACAATAACCTAATAACAATGAGAGAACGTTATTAGTTGATGTGTTAATGAGTCTTAATAGCTAGATAATCAGAACAATCAATAAATACTTTGAGTGATTAACTAAAACGACGGACAATTTAATAAATAACTATTTTATTTCTGGCCGCTGAAATATTGTATAGAATCATAACAAAAGCATAAAGTCTAGGGAGACAACTCAAACAATATAAACTAAGTTTTAAGCATTTGAGTTAATGTTCCTGACATAATGTATTAGTCTTGACATAATAACCTAACAACGTTGTTAATTGATGTTTTAATGAGAGAACGTTATAAGTTAATGTCAATGAAAAATGTAACATTTTAAAGCATCGTTTGTAAAATACTAAACTAAAATTTTTAGATTTATCGTTCAGTTAGAAAGTTTTGTATAAAGTATTATAAATAACATAGATTTTTCACCTTTAACGTCTGCTGTGTGGCACATGCGTTGATCGTTAGTCTCACAAGGCAAACTTGGAGAGTTCAAATCTAGACGATGTATTTTTTTTTAATTTTTGTTTATGTTTAATTGAGAGAACGTTGCTAGTTGATATATTAATGAGATTACGTTATAAGTTAATGTTTTAATAAAAGAGTTTTTGTTTATGTTTTTATAAGAGTAATTTGTTAGTTGATTTTTATCTGAAAAGTCGAGAGTTTCCAATTTAATTCATATTTTTATATCGGAACAATCGAAGTTTACCAAGTTAATCCAGTTTTATATCCAAAAAAGTTGAGATTTTTAAAGTAAAGTCAGTTATATAACGGAACAATTGAGATTTACCAAGTTAACCCAGTTGTAAATCTTAAAATTCGAGAGTTAACCCAGTTATATATATGAACAGACGAGATATAGGAAGCTAAAATTCTATATCGGAAACTAACTACCATAATTTTTAGCCCCCTGTGACGGGTCGCCGCGTGTGACGTGAACTTAGCTTGTTTGGTGTCTAGGGGGTACAAAACTCTTCTTTTCAATCTCAAACTCTTCTTTTCAATCTCATTGAAGACACAGATTTTACAAAGTCTTAATTTTATATTGCTGTTCAAAGTCCATAAACCCAAATAGGTACTATAATTTTATAGAAAAAAAAAGCTTTTTTTCTTTTTCTCTCATCATTGTTCGTTAACGAAAAATATGATGGGAACTTTTTTTCTGCCCTATAGATCGCAAAATCTGTATCGGAATCTTTTTACCATAATTTTTAGCCCCCCAAAAACATTTTATGTAGTCTATAATGACTTTAGAAGGACCACTAGTCTTATTGTTTTAGAAACATAGATTGTGGTGTTTATTTGAATATAAAACAAAGACAGAATAATTTTAAAAGTATATTTAAATCAACAAGTTGGAGGTCCATTTTTACTTGAAATAGTAAATTTTCCAAATGTTCAATCAATATCCAATATGTCAGATACCCTTGTATTCATTACGATTTTCTTGTTTCAAAAACAGATAACGAAGGACAAACAAATTATTTCATTCTCACACTTTTATTATATCAAGAACATTAATTCTAATTGTCAAGAAATATTACGTTTTGTTTCAGTAGTCTCCCTTGTGTTTTCAAACAAAGACAGAATAATTATAAAAGTATATTTAAATCAACAAGTTGGAGGTCCATTTTTACTTGAAATAGTAAATTTTCCAAATGTTCAATCAATATCCAATATGTCAGATACCCTTGTATTTATTACGATTTTCTTGTTTCAAAAACAGATAATAAAGGACAAACAAACTATTTCATTCTCACACTTTTATTAAATAATAATAATTTTATTTATAAAGCGCTGTTAACAAACAAAAATGTAGGCTCAAGGCGCTGTAAAGACATTACAAACACAAACACGAGACATGACAAACTAATCTAAAAAAGTTCTAAACAGATAGGTCTTGATGTTCTTCTTAAAGGTGGTGTAGCAAGTTGTCTGTCTGAGTTCAATGGGGAGTGAGTTCCAAACCTTTGGTCCGTGAACTGAAAAAGCCCGCTGACCGTAGCTTTTGAGGGAAAAACGTGGTACCACTAAAAGTGTTGAGTCCATTGAGCGTAGGGCTCTCTGTGGGACATATGGAGTAATCAGTTCGCTAAGGTACAAGGGCATTTCATAGTTATAAATACACTGATGGCAAAGTGTGGCGACCTTGTAATCGATTCTTGCTTTTACGGGTAACCAATGGAGCGCGCGCAAGAGCGCAGTAGCAGAATCTCGTCTTGTTTTTTTAAGAACTATTCGTGCGGCGTTGTTCTGAATACGTTGCAGCTTGGCTATTTTGTCGTCGGGTATACCTGCTAGCACGGCGTTGCAGTAGTCAAGGCGGGAGAGTATGAATGCCACAGCTAGCGTTTTTGTTGACTCCGTTGTTAGGAATGGTCGGATCAGGCCTAATCTGCGCAGCTGCAGATAAAGACCCTTGCAGAGCTGCCTTATGTGTGAGTCGAAAGATAGTGTTGAGTCAAAGAAAACTCCAAGATTCCGGACTACATGGACATAAGAAACCTGGCAGTTCGTAATAAAAAGAGAATCCGTGCTCTCGACTTTTGAGATGTTGTTCCGAGTGCCAATCTTGTTTATTTCTGTCTTGTCTTCGTTCATCTTGAGCTTATTCTCAACCATCCAATCGCTCACCCTTGCAACGGTACCACTGATTTTCTCTGCCAGATGCGACACCTCTGAGGGTACTGAGGAATCGTATAACTGTGAGTCATCGGCAAAGAAATGGTATAAGATGCCTGTTGGCCGTATGACACCGCTGAGCGGATATGTATACATAGTGAACAGTACTGGGCCTAGAACTGATCCTTGGGGTACTCCGTACTTCAAGAGTAAGCTTGTTGATTCTGTCCCACTAACAACGACACTTTGGGTGCGTTCAGTCAGGTAGGATCCAAGCCACTTTAGGACGATTCCTGCTAAACCAAAAGTGGCAGAGAATCTGGCCATCATAATGTCATGGTCAAGCGTATCAAAAGCTGCGGACAAGTCCAGCATGGAAAGAATTGATATGTGGCCTATGTCGGAATTGTGAAGTAAGTCGTTTAGTACCCTGACTACTGCTGTCTCTGTGCTACGGCACTTCCTATATGCAGATTGAAATTCTTCCAAGAGACAGTACTGTTCAAGATGAGAAAGAATTTGTGCTAACACGATGCGCTCCAAAAGCTTTGACAAAAAGGGTAGATTTGATACCGGGCGATAGTTTTTTAGACATTCCGGGTCAAGACTGGATTTCTTCAATAAGGGCCTGACAAGTGCATGCTTAAATTGCTGTGGTACAATGCCTGAAGTCAGTGAAGAGTTCACAATGTTAGTAATTGTGGGTACAAGCTCATCTAAACATTCAAGGAGCAAAGAAGTTGGAATGGGATCAAGGTCACATGACTTATTTGGCATCTTTAAAATAGTACTTTTGACATAATCTTCAGATACACACTGAAACTCGCAAAAAGGAGAATTTTGAAAGATTGGAGAATGGTCAAGCTGTGATGAGAGAGAGGGCATGTCATTTCTGATCTGCTCAATCTTGCCAATGAAGAATCTATTGAAGGAATCAGGGAGTTCAGATACTGGGATAGATGACGGCAAACGTTCGTTATTTGCTCCCCCTAACATTTCAGCGGTGATCCTAAATAGCTGCTTCGAAGAATCAGAAGTTTCGATTTTTTGTCGAATATGACTAGCTTTTGCATCTCTAATCATACGGTTCACCTTGTTTTTTTCTACGATGTATATTTGTCGATGTATCGTCAGACCTGTCTTTTGAAATGTACGTTCGGCACGTCGGCGAATAAGTTTGGCAGTCTTTATGTCTTGCGTCATCCAGGGTGCAGACGGCCTAACTGAGACTGTACGAGTGACAAGAGGTGCATGGCTGTCCAGCAACTTTTTCAAGCAAGAATTGTAATTGCTCAGAACGTCTGTGTTGCTCTGTTGCAACAGCGAAGAGGTCACATCAATTTTGAATGAGGCAATGTCTATGGCTTTAAGTTTACGGGAAGTCACATTTTTCTTTGGCCTTTTTGCTTTTGATAGTCGCATTTCAAATTGTACAACAAAATGATCTGACAAGCCACGGTCTAATACATTGAGATTGGCTATAAGTTCACTTGCATTTGTAACAATCCAGTCGAGAGTATGACCTTTGACGTGTGTTGGAACATTTATCAGCTGGTCCAAGTTGCGGTCCAGAAGCGCATTTTTCAGCGACACCACGTATGTCTCCTTTTCACTGTCAAAATGCAAGTTCACATCGCCTATGACAAATAGATCCTTTGTTGCTATGTGACTGTCAAGGAGGTCTTGAAATTCTTCTATAAAAACTTTTGTTGTCAATTTATTTCTTTTGCTTGGTGGTGGGCGGTACAAGAAAATAAAAGTCAGTGTTCTACTGTGGTGGGAGAGGCGAAACTCGCACATCTCAAAGGTGGTGTATGTTGAGCTGTCAGGTCTTATTGTTATACACTTGGCTAGACTTTCTTTGTAGAGTATTGCTAGACCCCCTCCGCTGCCTGTTTTTCGAGGTAGACTCTTTAACATAAAGCCTGGTGGCGTTAGCTCAATGGTTCTTGACTCATCCCCAACTTCTTTAAACCAAGTCTCACTGAGGAGGGCGATGTCGTAGTTATCATCAGTGATGGTGTCTGCAAGCTCAAGAGCTTTGTTACTGCACGACTGGGCATTTAGGTGCATTATTTTAAGCAGACTGGAGGATGAAGGACATCTGACCTTTGTGGTGTGAGGAGTAATAGGGGTGGGGTGGTTAACAACACAGATGTGTGGGGAACTGCTGAACTCTGTCGTAGAAGAAATGACAGGGGTTGGGGAGTTAACTACACGGCTAAGAGTCCTGGTAACTGTGTGACGTGTGTCCGTTGAGTAGAACTGGGGTAGGTTATACCACAGGCGAATAAGACGCCCAGCCCTAGATCCACGAACTGTCGGCAGTTTCCGCCCGATTCCAAGTCGACGAATATTTCCGAAAACCTTGCTATCTAATCGTGGTTTCAGTAACACACATGTGCGTCCAATGCGACGTAGTAGATTTGCGTCCATGGTCCAGTACGGCGACTTGACACACTAGCAATGATGAC
>JADKLZ010012021.1:0-12457 GCA_021533235.1 Biomphalaria straminea | reverse complement strand
AGAGTTATGGTCTATGGTATAGTGGCTAGTAGCAAGAGTTATATTTTGTGGCATAGTAGTTAGAAGCAAGAGTTATGGTCTATGGTATAGTGGCTAATAGCAAGAGTTATGTTTTATGGTATAGTAGTTAGTAGCAAGAGTTATGTTTTATGGTATGGTAGTTAGTAGCAAGAATTGGTGTTTTATGGTAAAGATTTATGGCAGTGTTCTTCAACGGGGGCGATATCGCCCCCTTGGGGGCGATTTCGAGATTTTGGGGGGCGCTGGGAGCCAAAGGGGCGGTACGGGGGCGATTAGCACAAAAGTGGGCGGTAAGGGGGCGCTGGACACATAAGGGGCGATCGGTGGCGCAGAGAAGAAACAATAGAAAAAAAAAAGAAAAAAGTTTTCAACGTAGCACATTTTCTTCAAGGCGGCACTGGCGAAGTATATATAGACAAATAATCATTTTATTTTTAGAGTTCGGGAATTCCTTGTTTCTAAGATATATAAAACCAATTGCTATTTTTGTTTTTTACTGCAGTAGGAAGTGTTTATTTTGGCTCTCAGTTTTAAGCGCGTAAAACAGTTTGTAGATTGATAAAAAAACAAGGTAATAAGCTTTTTAAATTATAGTTTATTATATCTACAGTAACATAGTTATATAATAAATAATATTAAACAATGTTTATGCTATTTGGTTTAAATAATAAAGCTAGCGTTAAAATAAATGAATGAGTGTAATATTCATTTTACAGTGAAAGCATTGACAATGTCGAACAAGAAAAAATCTCGCTAGTATTCAGCAAATTATCTCTCAATGGGTTTCATAGAATCGCCTGAAGATAAACGTATTCCATTGTGTCTACTTTGCATGAAAACAAATTCCAATGAGGCGATGAAACCAAGTCGGCTTCAGGAACATATGAATGCCTTGCATCCTGACAAAAAGGACAAGCCCATTGAGTATTTCAAAACTATTCATGAGCAATTTAAAAAAAACGCTCGACAATTCAAACAATATTTTAAGAAAACACAGCAAAGCAGAAGACGGTTTGTTGGCCTCTTACAAAATTGCAGAGTTAATTGCAAAAAAATCAACAGTCACATACCGTTGGTGAAAAATTTATAATCCCAGCTTTCAAAGAAGTCATTTCCACAGTGATGCATCAAGATCCCAATGAGGTTTTGAAAGTATTACCGATAAGTGACACTTCGATTCAAAGACGGATTGATGAAATGGCCAGTGATGTGAAGCAACAACTTTTAAGGAAACTTCAAACTAGAAAATTTTCATTGCAAATAGATGAGTCAACATTGATTGATAATTCTTCATTATTACTTGGTTATGTGCGATATTTTGATGATGATTTCAGTGTTATTGAGGAGCTTATCTTTTCCGAAAAACTTACCCGTGACACAAAAGGGGAGTCTGTTTTTACCTTAGTAAAGACATTTTTTGCAAATAATGAAATACCTTTGCAAAATTTAGTAGCTTGTGCAAGTGATGGAGCACCACAAAGGCTTCATAAGTTTTATGAAAAAAGAAAATCCAGAAATGTTTATTATTCACTGTGTGATTCACAGGCAACATCTTGTTGCTAAACAACTTAGCCCGCAACTTCATTCATCTTTAAATCTGATTATAAAAACTGTAAATAAATTAAAAACCCATGCCAAAAATGAGCGCATCTTTCAACAGCTGTGTGAAACAAATAATGGACATGTTAAACTCTTATTATACACTGAGGTTCGCTGGCTTTCCAAAGGGAATTGTCTTGCTCGTTTCGCTGAACTTTTCAATACAATTTTGGAATTTTCAAGTAACAGGAAGATTTATCTGTTTGCAATGACTTGAAGAAGGTCAAAAAAGATTAATTTTACATGGCAGGGATCTTTTGTAAAATGAATGAAATGAACTTGCAGCTGCAAGGAAAGAAGTTAACCCTTATCGATACAAAGCAGATCATTGTCTCTTTTATTGAGAAATTGAATCTCTTTTACCACAATATTTCCAGAAAGGAATTTTACAATCTCCCAGAACTCGTTGACTAATGAATTACTGCCTGAGGACATTGACGTCTATGCTACTCACCTGAAAATGCCCAAGGAAGAAATGGAAACTCGCTTCCAGGATGTCATAAATTTAAAAATTGAAACATAGATGATTAATCCTTTTGAAACATCCGTCACCGATGTTCAAGTTGATTTGCAGGAAGAAATGGTAGAGTTACAAAATGATATCACCAGTCAAATGAATTTCAAAAGAGGAGGCACAGAAGAGATGTGGCTGCAGCGATTTGTTCCTGTCAAATACCCAAAACTATGGTCAAAAATGGAATTGCTATTTTTAGCTTTTCCTTCCACTTATATGGCTAAAACTGGATTTAGTGCCGCTACAAACATAATGAGTAAACATTGAAATAGACTTGATGTAGCCACTAGAGGAGACCTACGCCCTGCTTTGACTAATTTAAAGCCTGACATTTCTAACATTGTTAAACAACATGAGGCACAAGGTTCCCATTAGTTCAAGCTTAGTTATGTGTGATGAATTGTTGTTTTTTTTTAAATATAAGACTAAATGTAAAATTTTAATGTAAAAAAAAATAGTAGTGTTCTATAATTTAACATTCACCCATCCATACTAGTTGCGCTACAGCCCATGGAGGGCTTTGACCTGCTTCAACACATCTCTCCATTCAGATGTCTCCTGAGCCTTTCGTCTCCACGTCCTTACCCCAAGCTGTTGCAGATCTGCCTCCACATCATCAATCCATCGATTTCGGGGTCTGGCTTTGGGTCGCCTGCGTTTTGGTTTTCGCCTGTATAAAATTTTCTTTCCACTGTCATCTGGTATTCTTTCAAGGTGACCTGCCCAACGTAGTTTGTTCTTTTTTTTTTTCTGTCACTATCGGTGGGTATTCATACAATTAAAATATAACATTGTTAGTGCGTTTCCTCCACCCTGTTTCATCTTGTATGGCAGTATAGATTTTGTATATTATTTTCTTGGTTTTCCTTAATATTGATATTTTTAATGTAAAAAAAAGTTAAAGACAGTCAGTTTAATTTTTAGTACGTACACTCTGTAAGCTATTTTTATTTTTTGTACTAATAATTTAACATTAATTAACAATATGTAAGTTACAATGCCAATATAAATCAATACATGTACTTTTAGTACAATTTACCTTCTGAATTTTTTATATTTTTTTTACTATTATATGTCCGTTAGGGGGGCACTGGAGATTTTTTAAAGAGAAAATATACGAAAAGGGGGCGGTGGGTTAAAAAAGGTTGAAGACCACCGTGTTATGGGATTATTGACAAAGGGAATGAAACCACGAGAAAGAGTCCCCCCCCCCTCTTTGTTCTAAGCTTATTTAACTGATAATGTGCTTTTCTCGTGGAAATACACCTCCTAGCATCCACCTGCGGGCGCCCATATATATATATATATATATGTAGTATGTGTATATAAACGTTTTGATTTCATAAAACTATGTTGACATTTACAAAGGTATACAGTAAAGTACAATGATGGTTCAAAATCCAAGCAGTTTTCTACATCAGCTCTCTATAAGATCTGCACATACATATCTCTATAATGGATATTATGTGTATGTATACATCTATTGTGAAAGCTTAAAGGCATTGACTTGCTCACTCGCTTTGTTTTTTTTTTCTTTCTTCCTCTCAGCTCAGGCTCGAGTTTTGATGCAATCTTTCTTCCCTTCAGTTTTTTTGTTCCCGCCTAAATGTTACAGACGTCTATAAATTCTGCAAACAGAACAATCCTTTTACCTTCTTCGCGGGATCTTTTTTTTTAACTGCTTTCCGGAAGTGTCTTGTCTCTGTCTGCATCTTTGTGTAAACAATTTACATCTGTCTGCGTTATATATTATATATTTACATCAGATTATTGTAAATCTCCAGATGTTAAACTTATGATGATTTCTTTTTCACCTTCTTTGTTCTCTATCTGCATTTTTGTTAGTGTTAAAATAGACCGTTCAATCTAGTCTCATTTGTGTAGGTGGCAGTGGCGTAGCAAGGTACCCGTGGGCCCGGGTTCATTAAACCCCTTTGCGCCACGGATAATACGCCACTGGTAGGTGGTGGTTTCTTTTGCAGCGCCTGTTTTGAGCCTCAGACCCTCTCTTCCATCAACCTGGCCAGATTCTGGGTTTGGCTCGTGCAAAGGTCATTACAAGGTCATTTTCTCAACATATTGCATTCCAGTTACACTGAGACTGATGTTAGTGTTAGTCCGTTCCTGTACTGGCATTCCAGTCGCATGCATGGCCCCAAGTCAAAAGATAGTGTTTTGTTTACATCTAATTCTAAATCAGGCTAGGTATCATTTTCTATCATGTCGTACCGTATTTTCTAGATCTAAGAGGAAAAAAAAGTAAAGTTCTCCCGTTCAGACCTTGCGATCTATATGGTAGATGATGTAAAGGTCATTTGTTTCTGTGGCCCATGGACCATGGTTAACGAGGGTGATATGTGGCCAGGAGAACGGCTTTATGTTACTTTCTGCGCCCACTCGTCTAACTCTATTGAGATCTTTAACTCGAGCATCAGGTCGAGTTGTCTGCTATCCCGTGAGGGACAGGGCTGATACGTCATCGTTTGTGTCCCACTGGATGAATGAAGAGTATCCAGTAGAGAACTTTTGAGGTTGATAGAGCTAACGTGTAAGCGTGTGTATCAGTGGCGTCACTAGGAGCCGGTGTCAGCCGGTGCGGTTAGCTCCGGGTGTCAACTTTCTCCAGACATTTCCCCATGAACACTCTCGTCAGTTTGTTATTTTTGTTGAACCAATACATTGAGCTGATTGATTACCTACATTCATTAATTGCCACGCAAGTGTAAAATGAGTGTCGATAACACTAATTTTATTTTGGAATTTTAAAATTGGAGAAGATGATTACTGCGACCAATTTATTTTTTTTGTAACAGGGAGCTAGTACACACTAAAGACATTATAGTGGTTACAAGTGCAACTATTAATTTCATTTCATAGTCATTTTAACAGACTTCTTGTTTCTGCATTCTACCGCCAGCTAACTAAAGCGTGGTCGAGATGCTAAGTGCGCTTGAACTTGGCTTGGCGTGGCTGCCTAGAAGGGGGCTCGAGGTTCGACACCCGACTCGGGCAGATTTGTGTTTAGTGAGCGCCTAAAGGCAGCACGGAAAACCAACTCTTCCCTACCACTGGTCCACAAATAAGATTGGACCAAAGCGCTCTGAGCATGCTATAAGCGTGAAAGTAGCGCTATATAAAAGCTATAATAATTTCTAGTAAGTTATATATATATCAAATTTCCTCAGACGTTTACCCAACCAAATAAGAACATGAAAGTTCAGCAAGTTTATCACTGCACAGCTACACACACGATATCAGTACAGAGGACTCAAAACATGAGCTATATCTCACAATTTATAGACTGTAATAACACGTCTTACTAAAAGCCAGATTGAAATTATGACCTATCTCTGCGGCTTAGGGCTTATCTCTGTGATGTATATTAATCTCTCTCCCCCTCTCTTAACTTTCCCGACCCCTCCCCTCAGAAATATAAGTCATCCAACACCTAGATTGTTCTGTTTCTATTGTCTCATTTCATCGGCCTTGACCTCGGGGAGCACTCTGTTTAGCGCTCGACAGCTTGACTCGTTCTATCTGGTCTTAAAGAATGCGAGTCTTGTCAACTGGGGCATTCTTGGCCTCGCCACCTTTGACCCTTGACCCTATTCACTTTAGCGCTACGACAACGAGAGTATGTCGGAAACGAGGGTTCCTTATTTATGTAATATGAATGGCATGCAATAGTGGATACTTTGATGTAATTTAATGTCTACGCATGCAGTCACTCAAGCAAGTTCTATTTGTGTTGTGTCCGCTTCTCTTCTGTAGAATGTCGGTGCTATAAATGCTTGCCATAGATGTGGCAGAATATGTAGGTCACAGCTGGGGCTGCGTAGCCACGGGAAATACTGCAGTCCTCATTAATCTTCAGACTTGATAAGCCTTAATATTATTATTATTATTATTAATATGTAACAAATGCCCGTGCAATAATAAATTATTTCCAATATGGATCAATAAAGGAGTCAAAGTATTATAGTTCTACATGTGTCTAGTGTACCTAGGCGGCCTTAGCCGAGACCATTCGTTATAGAAGGCCCCAACACCAGTGGCGTAGCATCCATGGCGCGAAGGAGTTCAATGAAGCCGGGCCCAAGATCATTAGGGGCCTACAGTTTGTGGCATTGCAACAATAGCACAAAGCGGTTGATTGCTATTGGCCCATAACTCTTAGCCAGTTGGGGCCGACGTGAGAACTTGCAGATGTCGCTAAAGGAAAAAAAATAATTGCACTTTTGTAAAGTGTGATATGCAATAGAATCTGAAAAGGTCCCCTAAAATATCCTAAACGTTGCACGAAGCTTTATATTAATTTAAAAACTTTATCCCGTGTTTTAAGCTGGAGTGTGTGTACCAGCGGCTTGGATTGCTTCAATGTAAGGAACCGCTTTACATCAGGTTCTAATTGTACGTTAGTAATGCCAGATTGTTCCTTTTTTTCCCCATGTATCTTCATAAGCCATTAATAGTATTAGTATTATCGGAGAGAGAGAGAGATAGACAGTTTGGTTCAGAATAACTTTAGAACATAATATTGTATTGTAGTGTAAAATAAGGAAAGGGGCGGGATAACAATAACAATTAGGTTTATAAGAATAGTCCTGATGTTCACGAATTAATATTTCGAAACATCTGATAATTATTCAATTTTCTTAAAGCTTAATCGGTTTTTTTATTTTTTATATTTAGTAGATTTAAATTTGCATTTTTCTATTCAGACCATGCAATTGATTTTCAGAAGTTAAAATATCAAACAACCATTTAAACCTACATACCTCTTACCATCCGATTTAACTATCCGACAAAGTAGGCACTGTGTAATAGTGCAGGGGTCGGCAACCCGCGGCTCGCGAGCCGCATGCGGCTCTTTGGATGTGAAGTTGCGGCTCTTTAGTTCCATACGCAAATATTATTTATCTTATACAAAAGAAATAAAAAATTGGAAAAGTTCGAATTGTTAAATTTGCACTAGGCACCGAAAAATCTCCCAGCCACTTGTACTCTCTTTTCACCACACCCCTTCCCCATTACACGCGTTTTCACTGTTGTCAGCCCATCTGAAACTCTCGGTAGTTTCGGATGTTTCTAAGTAGGTTTTAATTCGCTTTCGATTTGGCATCTTCAGCACTCGCTTTGGCTGGGAATGGACGTATAGTTTGTTGTTTCAAGTAAATGAGTTAGAAGCGAATTATCTTCTTAAAGTTAGAAGCCATGTACAAGTAATGCTAATATGGGGGTACGACTAGAAATTGCATAAAAAGCAAACCATTTATAAATATCAAAGACTGCTGCCTTCGTGCATCTGAAGAACTGTTTCGTGATTTCAAAACAAACCAGAAATATTCAGACAAAAAAAACAACAACAAAGATTTGCTACTATCTTCTAAAACAGTACAAGATAGAATAGCTAACATGTCTTCAAATGTAACATATTTGCAGGTGAAAGATGCGGCTCTTTGGATCTGAAGAACTGTTTCGTGATTTCAAAACAAACCAGAAATCTTGAGACAAAAAAAAAAACAACAACAAAGATTTGCCACTATCGTCTAAAACAGTACAAAATAGAATAGCTAACATATCTTCAAATGTAACATATCTGCAGGTGAAAGATATTCAACTTTCTTCCGTCTTATCACTTACTATAGATGAGCCTTGCGATATAAAGACACGGCACAAGTTGCCCATATGGTTAGTCTTTCCAAAAAAAACCCTGAAAACATTAAGCTCGTTTCAAATAAAAACGTTTCAATAGCAACTGATGGGGCCACAAGCATGACTAAATGCTGATAAGGGGCAACAACCATTTTTCTGAGCAAAATAAACCATGAAATTGTTACATTTCACGGAATTATAAACCAAAGTAAAAATCACATTATGCCGTGCCCCAATGACATACAAAAGACAGAAGTCTGGTAATCATGATTGTTAACAGCATCTTGTCAAATGCATTCTACCATACTCAGTTAAAATAATTATTAAAGGAAATAGAGACTGTTTCTTTCCAATAAAGTGCAATGGCTTTCCAAAGGTTAAACCTTTTGCTTTGTGCTTGAATGATATATCTACACCTCATCGCCCTGAATTAGAGAACAAAAAAAGGTTGCACGAAAGTTACTTTATGATGGATATAAAAACGAAATTAAATGAGCTGAACCTACAACTGCAAAGTAAATAAAACCCAGTCTATATTTTGATAGAAGAATTCGTTTTGTTTTAAAGAAAAAATATTTTGCAGAAGATATTAAGAGCGGCAAGGTACTTCATTTTCAATGTCTACAATATAATCGCGTTAAAATAAGTGCAACTTTTGACATGAATTACTTCAGCACAGGTGTAAAAAAAATATATAAGCGAATTTCTTGATAGGTTTGAGCAGCGCAAAGCCAACCATTCTAGGATTCCAAGTAAATCCTCTCAACACAAATAGTAACAAAATCCACATTGATGATTTTGAAATAGATACTGGATCTCTAGAAATGCAATTGATCGATTTTAAAAGTTTTGTGGGGTGGAAAGTGTATGGAGTTGAAAATCAAATTGGAAGAGTTTGGAGGTCAGGAAATGATGTACGTAATAAAAGTGGAGAGCCTTCAAAGGAATACCAAGAGGTGATACGTTGAATAGAAATCCAAATTGCTACAGTCTAGTGAAGAAGTTTGTAGTAGGAGTGCTGGCTATCTTTAAATCGACATATTCGTGCGAGAAAGAGTTCTCCTTCATAAATTTAATTAAAAGTAAAGTAAGAAGCCAACTAACAAATCAAAATTTAGAGTTGTGTTCGAAACTAAAAACAAGCTATGTGCTAAATGTATCCAAACTTTCTAAAACCGTGCAAAGCCATTGCTTCTATATAATTAGTTTGTCCAATTTTTTGTTATTTGTAAGTATAAGTTAGTGTTGTAAGTAAAGTTTTAACTGTTTGTTGTTTCCTAAATAATTTTTTTGGGGTGAAACCACTACTTATATAGGAATAAAACTTTTTTTTTTCATTAAAAAGAAAGTACTATTTATAGTTGGCAAGAAAAAAGATGTTGCGGCTCTTTAAAAAAAATTAAATTTGTAAATTGTAATTTTTGGCTCTTTCGACTCAAAAGGTTGCCGACCCCTGTAATAGTGTGACTGTAAGCCTTCGTCTATTTGTTTTATTGTCCTCTGTAGTGTGTACAAAATGTTTACAAAATATTTTTTTTTTAAAAAAGGTTACAAAGACAGTTTGTATGGAAACAAACTCAAAATCGGCCCCCCAGGCAGGAAAAAAAGGCGGATTTCAACATTTTCAGAAGAATATCGGAATTAAATTCTATCAGAAGTGGACCTAGGTTTTATTAGAAATTGCTAAGAATATCAACATTTGACAGGAAAACAAAACCCCCATTGATTTACAGTGAAATAATTGAGCTGTATGGCGATGCAGTTCACATAAAAATACCGGTAGTATAAGAGGTCATGTCCACGCCATTTTTTTCCTTTCATTGCACTCAATACATATCAAAAGTTGATTAAATCAGCTCCAAGTTATGGATAATGCACCTGGTTGCATGCGGCTTCAGAACGAGACAGCTGGAGGTCACTCACAAAGGCTACATGATACATATTTGAGACCAACAGAAAATCCGCTCCCGGGGACTGATGTAGACGGCGAAAAGAAAATCTAAATCAATCACCGGCGGACTATAGCAATGTCTACGCTAAATGTGGCAAAAGATGTAGGTCACAGCTTGGGCTGCGTATCCACGAGGAATACTTCACTCCTGATTAATGTTCGGACTCGAAAAGAAAAGCCTTATTGTCATTGTTTCACAATCACTTGGGTTTCAATGACGTAAAATATTGTCGTCATGTTTAAGTCGTCAATACCCGGTCTCATGTCAAGTACAAACGACAAAGAGTTGTATGTTGCCACCATTCTTCTAGTCACATTTGACCCAGATGACATGCCATAGAATATTGTTCAAGATGTGATCCTTTAACGAAATATTTCATAAAGACATGGCAAGACTGTGTACGAGATTTTGGTGTTTATTTTCTTTTATTATACACAGCTGCACGAGACTTGGCTGTTTTATTTTTTATCATAGACAGCTACATGAATCATGTTTTCTAAACAATGTCACAGCGTTCTTCTTATTTCTCACTTTGGCTGTATCAATTTGCTCAGCACAGCGGTCATTACCAAAATTTTGATTAATCAAAAAAAATTTAAGAATTACTATGACACAGAGCAGGTTGGCTTCACTTTGTGTAATTTGCATTGAGCGAGAAACTGTCAAAAGCTTAGAAACAGATGTACTGGTTACTGACTTTGCTACTTTTTAGGCCAGAAAAATGTTCGATCTATATACAGTTACATGTTGAAAATAGAATTGCAGTTTGCTCAATGTTGACAAAGAATTGTTTTAGAAATGTCAATGTGTAGAATGTAGAGCTCATTAAACAATTGAAACATCTTTAAGTCATTTAACTCTGTTAAGAAATATTATAAACATTGACTATTAAGACACTGTTACTTGTTGGAATCCTAACTGAATCAAACGTAATGGTATTGCTACTAATTACTTAACAAAGGTACACTACTTGCATTGGAATGTCTTTAGGTAACTGTATAGATACATTCAGATTACTAAATTGTTTTGTCCCACTTTACATTCATCTTATTGGGGGAGAGGGCCCACCAACATATTATTAAATCCGAGCCCACAGGCACCTTGCATAGCCATTAATCAACCCTGATCTTCAACGTCACAACCTGTAGGCAGTTTAGACCAATAGCTCGTGGACACGTCGTACAGACCTGTGACGTGGCAAGGAGCTATTGGTTTGTAATGCCCACAGGCTGTGACGCTGCAGGTCAGTGCTCAGGGCTTCTATAACGCTTGATCTCGGTTACGTTTATCTGGTCATGACGAAACATTTTAAACAGTTTCTAACGTAAAGTGCAAACAGTCCAATCGACTGCTCAGACTATTCATCTACTCAGTCATGTCTCGTACTGTTAGTCTCACCGTTGTGTGACTCGTGCACCATTAAGTTTATTTCCACTTTAAAACGTAAGTCTATACGGTCGAAGTTATACGATAAGTCTATATGGTCAAAGTTATACCCTGAGTCTGTACGGTCAAAGTTATAAATTTGGCATTTGGTAATCGTCATCGCGTCCTCTAATTACTATCCATCAGAAGTGACTCGCGCACAGGTTGACCTTTTGACCTTACAGCACCGGGTGTTACACAGCGAATGTTTAATGCGACCAGTGGGCATTAAGTGCAAGACATGCGGACAGTTTACCCATGTCCATCTGGCGCGCGTGCAACAGTTAACCAGGTAGTTTGTTGAAATCCATCTGGTGGTAGCGGGGGTTCTTGACCGATACGATATTTGTTGATGTTAGCTGAATCCATTAGTGGTGTCCTGGCTTGACCACTCTTAAACGCACTAAGAAATGTTATGGTTCTAGCAATTTGTAAATACATTAATCCCTGCCTGATGTCTTATGACTGCATTCTCGAGTTGTCTTAACACGTCAAGAGTCTTAACAGTAGCACACACAAAAAAATATTTAACTCTTTCTCTCCATAATTATTTACCACATTCTGGTGGAATCCACGTTGGTATCGTCAGTTAGGAGTGAAAGAGTTAAAAAAAAAAATTTGCTGTTACATAAAAAACAAAATTAATTAATGAGTACTTAATGATTAACTAATTGCTTTTTTTTTTTTTTGGATTCGTGTGTTGTTATTGACTATGAATAATTGTGCTAAATCTCAACTCGGTCCAACAATTGGAAGCGGGAGAAACAAAACGTGTCAAATCGTAATAAAGGGACGGAATCCACACACATATACATATATATAATAAGTAGCATTTATCTCCCATATTCCGAACTCAAACAAAATTATGAATCCCCCAACAGCTAATTGACTAGTTGTTTATTTTTTTTTTTATTTATGCTGATTCCTGTCCTTGATAGGCTCAAAAAATAATTATGCAAAGAAGTTTTTACCTGATCCGAGAATGGGAGAAAAACAGTTTTACAAGCCAGACGGAGAAATTAAATTCACAATACAGAAACAGTAAACATAATAAGATATTCAGACATGTGAACGACACATTCCTATAAGTGCTCCTTCTTCCCTAGTGTCAATTAGAGCATAGAACGGGTCGCCTAAAAAAACCTGGAAAACCAATGACTTAAACTTAAGGCTCTAGCATGCACGGCTATACTAAACTGTTACGCGTGGTGCGTAATAGTCTTCTTATATGCGGGACTAAGTTTTTCCTGTAAGGATGTCTAAAATACTCATTGAAAATACATTGTAGCAG
>JADKLZ010012015.1:812-17736 GCA_021533235.1 Biomphalaria straminea | reverse complement strand
TTGTGCCCTAGAATATGTTCTTCCTGGAGTTAGTGGAAAAATTGTATGCTCTCCCCCTTGGCCGCAAGGGGGTCTGGGGGAGCGGCGAGAGCTCCCCCAGTGCGGGGCGAAGCCCCGCCGCCAAGCACTATTTCCGGTATTGAATGACAACAAAATACATATTATGAGGTATCTATGGTGCATTATCTTGCTGTTAAAAAGTTTTATTTCAAAAACCTTATGGGCTATTCTTACTGACTTAGACCCTCCCGCACATTTGACGACAAGATGTTTCCACAAAAATCTGTGACTGGCAATTTCTGAAGCCTCTTCCCACCTGCTCTGAGGACTCCAAGTTGTACTTGGATATCATCGCAACTTTTATTAGGCTGTAATTTATTTTGTCGGAGAACATGTCCAGCTAACCTCATGCGACGCTCTGTCACAACCTTACTAAGGGGTCGACTCCTAGTTCGGCATATGATTTCCTTGATTTAGACCCGATCTCTATAACAAAGTCCTAAAATCTGTCTTAGCCATCTTGTTGAGCTACATTTGTTGTTTTTTTATTTTTTTATTATGCAGATGACTATTCACTGCACTTTATTAATGGAGCCCAGTCACTGGTAGAAATGTGTAACCTCTCTTGACTAGGCTCGTGTAATTGGGTGTCTGTAGTTTGCTAAAGATTTTATATCGAAAAGGAAATTTTTATCGTCAAAATCATTTTTTAAACAAATTTAAAACCCCATAGCTACGCTCATAGATTTTGGTGAATTTAGTTTGCTCTAGAATAATGTATTTTCAACCTCAAAGCTCTCGGTAGGTGGATTGTAAACTCAAAACCATCCGTAGGCGGTTTAAACTTAAAAAAAACTCTCTGGAGGAGGGGGTTTAAATTCTAAATCCCATTGGGTTGGCTACGCTCATAGAATTTTGAGTGTGTAATTTGCTTTTTAGCGGCCCCCGTAAGGGGAAAAGCCGCTATTAGGTTTGTGCAAAGTGTCCGTCTGTCCGTCTGTCCGTCTGTCACACTCAGGGCGCCAAAACTAGAAGAGATACGAAAAATATTTTTTTACCATTAAATGCGGCTTGAAAAGTTTAGGTGCAACGGCTACTTTTAGTTTTCTAAAAGCAAACCGTTTAATTTATAAAAATTATTATGCAAGCGATTTTTTAATAATAAAACACCAATTGTGAAGCAATTACGTAAATCTAAGGGAGGAAATGTTACTAGAAAAAATGCTCTTGGCATGTAGATATCACGCACATTTTTTAAAATGAATTTCTGTCTGTCTGTCCGTCTGTCCGTCTGTCAGACTCAGAGCGCCAAAACTAGAAGAGATACGAAAAATATTATTTCACCATTAAATGCGGCTTGAAAAGTTAAGTTGCAATGGCTACTTTTAGTTTTCTAAAAGCAAACCGTTTAATTTATAAAATTAATTATGCAAGCGATTTTTTAATAACAAAACACCAATTCTAAAACAATTACGTAAATGTAAGGGAGGAAATGTTACTCTAAGAAATGCCTTGCATATTTGGATATCACGCACATTTTTTAAAATGAACTTTTAGCAGCGGCTTTCGTGTACTAGCGTAAAGCCCGGAAATGACTTGATTCTAAACTAATTTCTTAAGTTTTTTTAAAAATCTGATTTTTTAAAAAAAAATTGTTAAGTGCCCCCATTAGAATGAAACAAGCATAATTTTGTGCGTTTTATCTGTTGGTTGGTCTGTCCGTCACGGTTAGAAAAAAACACTAAAGGCTTTTGAAAATATGATTTAACCTTTACTGTTCTTTCAGAAATATTGCGATAGTTTAAGGATGGGAGCATACAGGAATTGAGTTAGGGACTTAGAAGGAACATCCGAAACATCTTGCGAATAGGCGGATCTGACAGGGATCCGACTTCGACGGGGGCCGCCTCTGAGTTTGTGTATCACACAAACTCTCTTTGTAATCTTGTTTATTTCGAAAAGGTTTTTTTAGTGTTAAATCCCGCGGATAGGGGGTTAAAACTTAAAAACCCCTTTGGCAACGCTCATAGCATTTAATTTGCTTTTTTTTTAAATTGAAGAGGTATTTTTTAGCTTCAAATACCGTGGATGGGAGTTTAAAGTCAAAACCCCTTTTGGCATCGCTCTTATAATTTTGAGTGTGTAATTTGCTTTTTTTTTTTTCAAATTGAAGAGATATTTTTTAGCTTCAAACCCCGGCTGAAGGAGGGTTTAAACTCAAAACCCCCTATGGCTACGCTCATAGCATTTTTATTTCCTTTCCTTATTGAAGAAGTATTTTTTTGCTTTAAACCCCGCTGAAGAGGGGGTTTAAACTCAACCCCCCCCCCTTTGGCTACCCTCATAGTATTTTGAGTGCGTAATTATTTTTGTTATAAGAGGTTTAAAACTTAAAACCCCTTTGGCTGCGCTCATAGAATTTTGAGTGTGTAATTTGCTTTTAATATATTGAAGAGTGGGTTTTTAATGGCCTGCGCCGCATGGGTTGGGGGGGGGGGTTAAACACTAAACCCCTCTTGGCTACGCTCATAGAAGCCGGTGACTGATGTATGGATAGTCTTACATTGAAGAAGAAATTTTCGGAGGGGGGTTTAAAAGTTAACCCCCCCCCCCCCTTTTAGCTATGCTCTTGGAATTTCGACATTGTCATTTACATTGGTTTTTTTTGTTTGTTTGTTCTATAGAAGAGGGGGATTTAACTGCAAACCCCGTGTCAGAGGGTTTTAAACTCAAAACCCCTTGGCTGCATTGAGACAAATGATGGTTTAGTATTGAAATCTCGCCGAAAGTTAACAAAATCTAATAAAAAAATCTGTAAGTAAATTCCGACATCCCCCCCAGAAGGGGGGGGGATTTCATTTCGGGGGGGGTTTGAACCCCAAGAACCCCCCCCCTGGCTACGCCCATGCCTCTATCTTTGTGTCTTTCTGAGTATTTTTTAAAATTTTGTTTTTGTATTTGGAGATTATGGTTCAGTGTTTTATGTATAATTGCTACTTTACTTTCAAGTCTTCTATCCTGAACGCTTTCTAAATTTAGTGATTTTACTAAGGTGTTACTCTAGTCAAATGTGAATATTCGTTTGTTATGAATCTCACTGCTCTATTTTGTGTATGTTCCAGCTTCTTAATGTTTTCTTGAGTTGAGGGGAAATAAGACTGTACTCATCTTTGACTTCGAAGCCCGAATTTAGATCTAGATTAAAAAAAAAAACTTAAGTCTACTTCTTTCTAAGTTCTAGATCTAGATCCTAGATGAGTAGATCTAGATTTATTTTTCAATCTTGAACATGCTGAAATTTCTTTGTATTCACCAATAAATGTTTACTTTAGTTATAACATATTATGTTATACTTTAGAAAACGAATAAATGCAATCTAATATATTACCTGCCAAGAATCGGTGATTTGAATTTACAGTGAGCTGTGCAGTATAGGGTCAAGGGACTACAAAAATAGATCTATTATCTTTTAGTTAAAAAAAATAAAGAGAATCTTAATTTGCTGCATTATTTAGTGAGCTGCCAATTGGGTTTCCCCATAATATTGGTTTGCAAATTGAAAAAATATAGTTAGTGGCTAGTCAAGTTGCCTTATTCAGTTGAGAGAGGACATTCTTAAAAGGGGCAAAGGCAAGTAACTGGCACCCAAACCAGTAACATTCTGGCAGGAGGGGATCGTTAACCTTGGGTGGGTACCAATCTAGAAGTTGTTGGATGAAACCAGATACTATTAAGCTACCTTTATGCTAAAATAGCTTAATTTGAATTAAGTCATCCGCTCTAGTTTGAACAAGTGACTGCATGATTGTGCATGGGACAAAAAAGCTGACACGGGGACCAGAAACTGATGCGTGGTACCCATCACAGCTGCTTCAACTACGGAACAACACAGACTCTTACAAATGTAAAGATGTTATCAAAATTACTCGAGAAAGGGTTACGCACCATTTACTTCGCGAGCACCTGATAGCATTATGGATGTCCACATTATCAAAAAAAAATATTCTGTGGTTTATATATGTTGTATTTTTCTGCATATTCAGTTAAATCGTTTTTAAAAAAAGGCTTTGGTTACTGTTGTGTATTATAAACATGATTTACTAATACCTTCAGGTTGGAATTTTAACCTTAGGGGCGAGTGTGAACTTCAACAGATTATAAACAAATCTAAAGACTTGGTCTTAGATCTGTAGTATATAAGTAAGTTTAGTAGATATACTACTAAATACTAGATAATCTAGTAATAGTACTAAGTACTAGATTGTAACTAGATGATACTAGATCTAGTTAGATCTTCTGGACTTCTTGTATGTGAAGAGTGAATCCTTTGCACACAGGCTACTCAACAATATGCGCAAATTTTGGGGTGCATTTTTTAACCTGTTATTATTCTTATTATAGCTTTTATATAGCGCTACTTTCATGCTTATAGCATGCTCAGAGCGCTTTGGTCCAATCTCATTTGTGGACCAGTGGGGGGGGGGAGGGGGTATCTAGGAGTTGGTTTCCCGTGCTGCCTTTGGGCGCTCAGTAAATACAACTCTGCCCGAGTCGGGTGTCAAGCCTCGAGCCCCTTTCTAGGTAGCCAAGCAAGTCAAGCCGCACTTAGCCTCTCGAGTCCTCACGACCACGCTTCCCACTATTGTAGATCTTGCACGAAATAATCAATTCTTCGCATTCCTAGCCATGGCTAGTGCATGTCCTACACACAGTTTCCAATTGTATAGCACAGTACATTGTTATAACAATGTTTTATTATCTTTTCCCAAAAAGAAAATCCATCGTTATTAATGTTCGAAATACAGTTAAACCTTTGGTTTAAACATCAAAGTTCCTTAGATGCTCTTCTGAACAAAGTGGTCGGGCCTGGGTGCACAACATACTGCCGCATAATTATTTGTCTTCCAACTCCGTGACATTAAATTGGGACAATAAAGGTGGTTTATTATTAGACTGGCCACATGATACCCTCGTAAACCGCAGGGGCGTAGCTAGAAATTTTCCATCGTTTGGGAGCCCGGGGGAGGACATCTTTGGGGGGCCCTACATTTTGCATAATACTTAATTTTTAATGTAAAAAACACTCATTTGGGGGGCCCCTCAAGTGGGGGCCCGGGGGGATTTTCAAATTTTCTCCCCCCTCCTCCCTTCACCTAGCTACGCCACTGCTTAACCGTCAACCATGTTAATAGTTGAATACGAAACTTTAGGTCTTATGGAAACTTAACTCTTTACTGACTTCACTCTTAAGTTTCGGACGTTTCTTCAGGATTAAGGATTTTCAGGATTAATGATTATCACGTCACTGTCCAAGCCTCCTGCAAGACTGCAGGAGAGGGCAGCGGGCAGTGTTCAAACTCAGGACCTTTGTGAAGAGAGTCCGAAGTGCATAGCATACCACACGACCAGGCAACCATCCAAGTTAAAAAGTTGACCTCTAACCTTAGTTGAGAACTTGAGACGAAATCATCATTTGATGTTTTGGACCTACTTGTATATTTTTCCTTTCCTTATCGCCAGGCAGATGTTTTAAATAAGTATTACCTACCTACTAATTAGTAGACCTACTAACTTTTTTTTTTCAGTTAGGAACAGCATGACACGTGGGTAACGGAGTTACAAACAAAAAACAATATGGCCGCCGTCAAGGGCAAGATAAGGGAGACAATCCAACGTTATGCGAAGGAAAGTGCAGACGACAAGCTCCCGCTGAAACTGAGACAACTGAAAGAAAGACTTCGCCCTCTCGTTAAGTAAGTCAAACGTTGTATCTCAGTGGCTAGCTCACAACGTGGGTGACCAATTAGAATTTATCCTGGGATTATAAGTGGGCAGTTCCGGATATTACTATGTTAATACTTAGGGCATGATTTTTTTATAAGGCCCCTACAATTTTATGAAGAAAAAAAAATTATTTAAAGACCATCTTCAAGGCTCGGCGCCCACAGTTTTGCACTCCCGTAAATCCGGCACTGGATTAAGTGTGTACATAAAGGCAGTCTAGGAGTGTAGATCGTTGAGCTGGCCACAAAACGTTGTCGTTCATCTAGGTTTATTAATTTCGGAGGCTTATAAGGAAAAAGCGCAAACCTAGTGTTATGACATGATTAGAACGTAGTTTTGTTTCGGGAATAATAAAGGAATAAGTTTACAACTGCTACGGAGATGACGCAAAGTTAGTTAAAAAGTGGAACGATCTAGACGACACTAAAAACAAGACGTATTTTATTGAGGCTACAGACGACAAGTAAAGAAGGACATTGACGGATCCTTTATTAAGTAAACGTGTTTTATATTTGAAACGATTGTCGACTTCATCTATTGCTTGTTTGGCATTTCGTCTGTGGTTGAGGATTACCTCCTGTTTATTTCGTTTTGATATTGGCCACGGCGAAAGAGCCGTAACACTAGCTTTCAAACTTTGTTCTATTTTCTATCTTTTAAATGTACGTGATGCGATTTTAAAACATTATTATTATTATTGGCCTCCTTCAGTCGAAGAACGACTATGGTTCATCTGAAGCATTTTTTTATGTGACTATGGAGCCCTATTTTGAAGAGAAACTCCCGCCCATATATATTGCAGGTCAAGGTGGCTTTCGCTTTGGTGGTAGAGGAGCTGGCCATTGACACGCTTTTCTTCAAGAGATGAGGCCCATGTTTTCTCGCTGTCCAAAGCTTTCTAGTTCACCGTCTCTCTCCAACTAGTGCGTTCTAGGGCTATGTCTTCCCAATGGTCAGTATCAATGTTCACTGATTTTAAATCCCGTTTTATAACATCCATATAACGGAGGTGGGGGCGACTAGTTTTTCTTGATAATAAAAAAAAAGTAACGGCATTGTTAAGTTTTTTTTTTCTTCTGGTAAGAGCTTAAATTCCCCCAATATGTCACACAATTGCATCACTTGACCTGTTACCTGTTACCTATCCCTTAGTCTGGTGGACCGTTGGGGCGCCAAGAAAGACTTGTAGACCATCTTTCTCCATTCCTCTCTATCCTTTGCCCTTTTTAAAACCTTTTTCAATGGTAGGCCTGTCCATTCTTGGGATTCACTTAATACATTGTCAAAAACAAAATTATATGTCATCGAACTATGATTGAACTCTAGACCAGCGCGCCACCACAAAAAAAAAACCGCATAGGTCTAAGTCTAGATCCTTTTTTTTTCTTCTTTGTATTTCCTAGCCATCAGATCTACGGCCGGAAACTTGATCTGTCAGACGTTGCTTTGTCCAAATGGCTGAAGGTGTCCGAGTTTGACGTCATCATGGCCGACGCCAAAATGAGAAAGTCTCTGGAATTCCGAGAGCAGATGTCAGTGGACAAGTTGTTAAAAGAATATAAACCACCAGACGTAAGAGATTTTCAGTTTCTAATGTGTATTGAATTTACGGAGGACACATGAAAAGCGAATTAAGACACGTCTGTATTAAACTCTGATTGGGTCAGGCCCTATTTTTTTGTCAAGCTAACTGGGATCTTCTCTGTCTACGGTTTTGAAGGCCAGGTGGATGGAGCTTGTCAAATCCAAGCAGTCCAACCCAGCGTGTGGGTGCCTGGTTATTCTTCTTCTTCTTAAACTGTCTTAAACTGTCAGGTAGAGTTGAGCCTTCGGCTCTTGGAACTCTAGGCCAGCAAAGGTGAACAAGAGCCCCCGAATGAAAGCAGTGTACACTGTTTTGTCTGGCGGGTGGGTCAGACTAGCGGCAAGAGGCCACGTATGCTAAGAACCCCGCCATTTTCTTTTTGTATACCAAGCTAACTGTGTGGGACTCGCCATTTATGTAACGGCCCCGTGAAGAACAGCGCCTGGATTTTGACAAGGTTGTGGGAGCTTTTTTACAACTCCGCGCAGTGCAATAAGGATGCTCTCGCACCCCCTTAGGCACCCCCGGGGGGTCTTGTTTTGCTACCCTTTAGCCTAATCGATTCCTCCAACCATCGTTTTCACCCGGGCGCCACTATGAGGCAGGGTAGCATGCCCGGGGGGGTGCCTGGTTATAAGCTGGATTGGGTAACGTGCGCATATTTTTTTTTACCAGACAGGCAGAGCAAGTTGATATAAGTTGATATAAGCTTTATTAAAAGATGTGATGAGAATGAAAAGTCATTGTGTGATATGTATCACTTATTGAATGAAATGGGTAAACTAAACTTATGGGGCGATGATTTACTATGGAATTGTGTCAATAGTACAATTTTTTATTTACTTTTTTGTTTATTTATTACAATGACAATGATCTAACTGTACGGGATTTGGCTGTTGTCATATTAAGGGAGAGTAATCCTTGAAAGATTGCGGGAACGACATAGCCTACATTGTGCCTTTGTGCCAAGAATTCGAACTCATAGATATGTATTATTTTCTTTGATCATGGATCTAGAAATATACTTTGCTTGTACTTTTAACTGTTGCCTTAATGTTTCCATTTGTTGGTTCCTACAAGTCTTCATTTCTTTTGTTTCTTCCCCCCCTACAAACTATTTAAAAAAAACATGCTGCGGAGCAGTGCATATTTGATTACTACGCGGGCGGCTTATGTGGAGTGGACAAATCCGGCTCACCTGTCTACTATGAACTTTATGGTCTGCTGAACCTAAAGTCTCTTTTGAAAGTCTTGGGGAAGGATGGTCTTATCAAGTACAAACTTTACCAACACGAGAAGATTCTACAGTACTTGAAGGTAAGAAAGTTCTACTTCAAGGTAAGAAAATTATACAGTACTTAAAGATAAGGAAATTCTACAGTACAGTAAGACAATTATAAAGTATTTAAAGGTGAGACAATTCTAAAGTACATACAGCAATGTTGTAAGCTACTTGGTCTTGGGAAATGCACTCTAGATTGCTGCCCGGTATCATTCTTCGTCGTCAGGGCCGTACTTTTAATTAGAGGCCCTAAGCGAAGTATATTAGGAGGCGCCCAAATAAAATATAAAAAAACAAAAAAAAATAAACAGCGCCAAAAAAAATAATATATAACACAGTTTATTTAAAACCAACAATTTTTTTGGCTACAAATTTCGATATTTTCTAAAAAGATTCCTCTGTGAGGCCCCCGACTATAAGAGACCCTAGGGGGCTGCTTAGTTTGTCTATGCACAAGGCCGGCCCCGCTGTCGTCCTGTGGGAGGCTTTGGATTTGGGGATATTATCTTGACCTATCCCTTAGTGTGTTGAACCGTTAGGGCACCTAGCAAGACTTGTCGTCCGTCTTTCTCCAAACCTCCCTGTCTTTTGTCTTGTTTGGAATGTACAATCTGTTGGAACATAGAAACATGTAAAAATAAATGTGCAAAAGTAATTTAGAACTACATGTTTTGTAGAAGGCAATGATCTATTTTCTTGTGACCTACTTTTCAGAAAATGTCTAAAAGAAAAGGAAAAACCATCGATGCCATTTTATTGATAGTAGATCTCCAATTCAGCACCAAGGAACATTTATTCAGTTCTGAAATATTGCTCTGGTCAGAGGTTGGTATAGTTTGACTTTGAAGCAAATATTCGTTTGTGTATGAAAACCAACTCCATCACTCTATCTCTCCCACTATCTAAGCCTTCCTCCCTAAAGCAATCAGTAGTCTTTTGAATGTTTCGATATATACCTTATTGCTGTGATAGGAACTTTTTTTTATTTAGTCATATAATTTTCGGTTTGTGACAGCGGTGCAGAATGTCCAAATTTGTCGTAAGTCTTAAGGCAGTAGGTCGTTGTGCTAGCCACAAGACACCCTCGTTAACCGTTGGCCACAGAAACAGATTATCTTTACATCATCTGCCCTATAGACCGCAACTAGTTAATTAATTGTTGGGAGTTAATTATTTTATTTGATATCAAATATCTGTGTCTTCAAGGGGTGCTCGAGAGGAAATAGTGGAACCAACGGACAATGTATGGACACTATTTGGATACTTTTTCTCAAAGTCAATGTCCATTGAAAGAGTCAATGTCCATTTCGTTTACATACATAAAAATTAGAATGATTCGCAAAGCGACATTGCAATATTGTGACTTGATTTTGGGATGGGACTTTTGTCCATCAGATTTTAGAACTTCTTGTGGAACACTACCCATGTCTTTTCAAAGAGATTCTCCTAATTAACACCCCTGACTGGCATGCTGACGTGAAAGCTTCTCTTCAGCCGTATCTCTCTAAGGACGCCAGGAATCTGGTGAATGTGCTGGAGAAGAACGTCTTGCCGTGAGTTGAGTTGAGTTTTCTGCCTAATACCCCTTAAGGTCTGTGTAATTCTCCAGTGGCGTAGCTAGGGATTTTGGGGCTGGACCTCTTAAGGGGCCCCTATATTTTCACATTCGACATCTTGACAGGAGATAATGGCGTAATATTTTATGTAAAAACAAATTTCGGACACTCCTTTGGGGGGAAGGATATTTTCAAATTTTGACACCCCCCTTGACCATAGCTAGGCCACTGCAATTCTCCAGGCGATACTCCCGTTTTTCCAACCCGTCCAAGTACAGGGTGGTCGGTATAAAAGCGTAAAATTTGAGGGTGTAATGAGATCGTGAATAAAAAATTTGCAAAAGTCCAGATTGAAATGTCATGGATTTCTGTTCTTGGAGCTTGTTAGAAACAGAGCTCTTCCAAGTAACATAAATTCTGTTGATGATTTGAAAACGAGTCTGGGAAGATGTTAGAACGAGACTTCACAAGTTGCCATTCAAAACGCTACCCGAACTTGGGGCTGTAGGACAACACGCTGCTCTGATGTGCACGGGCTTACGGACATCATTTTGAACATATAACATATGCCTTTAAAATACTATGTAGAAGTTATTTTTTGTAATAATAAATACCTGTGACAAACTTTTCCACTTCCCCTTTTCTTATTCCATAGTCAGCCGATTTATTTTAAGTCTTTAACCTTAGAGTCTGCGCTCGTGGGGTAAAAGTTTTCTGCTAGAGAGGGTGCCATCTCCTTTGTAAACCATTATTTTATTGAGAAAGACGTTAATCCAATTTTTAATTTGAAGAAATAAACTACGAGTTTTATTGTTAAACAGAAACTATTCAGACCGTCATCTTGCGTTTGTTTTACTTTGGATTATAAAACGTAGTTCTATATTTTTCTACATCACTCATGATACATCGTTTTTCTAACATTAAAGCTTAAAAAAATGTTTTACATGTTTCGGATGTTCATTCAGAGTTTAAGATAGTTACTTCCTAGTCCAAACCTCCCGCAGGACGACGGGGGATGGGAGCGGGCAGGGAGCCCTGGACCATCGATAAATCTGAACGACAGTCCAGCGCGCAAACCTCACGACCAGGAAGCCATCCAATGCCTTAATGGCACAGCTATCTAGCTAATTTTACCAGTAATAAAAAAAAAAGGTGTATAGTCAGCACAATAGCTACTTTAAAAGATCCCTTTTTATTTTCTCTCTCAGGGGACTGCTTCACAGGATTCAAAAGAAACATATCCCGGCGTACCTGGGTGGAGATAGGTCAGACCTGGATACCCACAAATATTGTCGGCTGACTGTAGACTATTGGAACATGCAGGTATATAGTTGAGAATACTATAATCTTCAACTTCAAAAACAAAATTTAATAAAATACTCAGACACAAAGAAAAAGGCACATTCCTCGTCCCATATGCTAGGACAAATTTGTACAAAACTCCTTCTTCCCTAGCGCTATTAGATCATGGGATGGAATGCCTGAGCTAGGTAGGAAAACCAGTGACTTGGCAGAATTTAAGTCATTGCATGACTGAATGCAAGACGCGTAGGACGTAATGACCTTCTTTTTTGAAGTAACGTCTATATTGTATAAGATAGGATAAGAATAGTGCGTTCATCTTGTTTGTATTTACTGTAGCTGGGGCAGTCTTCACACCAAGACTTTCACAGATCTTGAGTTTTATCAAAAACTACTCCCGTAGATGGCCCACACAATCTCGAAACAAAAGCGAAATATAAAGTTACAATTTATTACAAAGCTTATATAAATTCTGTCGGCTGGCTGGACAAAAATCTGAAATATATTTTTTCTCCCATTTCCCATTATTAAAAACTTTTAACAATTATTCATTGTAGCTGACATGCAGGGCCGGTCCTACAGGTTGCGGGGCCCTCTGCGAAACGGATTGCGCGGGGCCTAATTGGGGTTGTGATAACAAGTGAAAATTAAGATTTGGTATTGGAAAAAAAATTCATTCGTGTTTGCATTTTATTTATACTTTATTTACTAAGTACAAAATCACTGTCAAATTAACTTTATGAGCTATCTACATTAGATAGTAGTTTTCCAACAAAAAAGCCTATAAACATGCATATCTGTCTTTTAGATTTACTATCGACTAGCAAAATAATGTTTTTTTAGATCTATATTTGTATTCCAGAGACTATTGAAGTAGATTAAGCATTTGAAGTTCTTGTTTTGGTTAAATTTTGGCTCATTATTACATTTTTAATAAATGAAAGATTACAATGCCGTTTTTTTAACGCAAGTATGATTGGTGTTTTCTATATTGAAAGACACCCCGTAATGACAAATTTGTCTGTTTTAAGATTTGCATCAGTTTTCAGAAGATTTGAATAATTTCAGATGATTTTCACTTTTTCTTATATTTTATAATTTCAGGTCCAGAAACCCTTTAATAATAAGTTAAAATGGTTTAATTTAATAATTTAGATAAGATAAGATAAGATAATTTTATTGATGCAATCTAATGGAAATTCAGTTTGATTACAATAATTTATCCCTAGAATTCACATCGCGCGGGGCCTATGAAAGTGCGGGGCACAATGCGGCCGCACAGGTTGCAGTGGCCTAAGACCGGCCCTGCTGACATGGCATGAATCAATCAAAACAATTAAACAATTAGTAAATTAAGTATTGTTGATTAATTATTTTGTTTCATATCGAATTAAGGGTAATAAATGCTACTTGACGAGAGATGTGGATGTATATATGGATTTAATCCCCGTATTACGTTTTGACACGTTTCAGCACAAAAGACGTATTCTCCGATCGAGTTGAAATTCTGCATAATTCATTCATAGTCGAGGACAATACACGAATCAATCTAAAAATTAACCAGTTATTAATCATTTAGTACTAATTAATTTGTTTTATATAACAGAAAGGGAGCTAAACCTGCCATCTTTAGATAAATGGCAGTAATTAGCGGTTCTTCTCCTTAGATGTACTTTTTTTTAAAGTAATATTTTTTTCTTTTGCTTGTTTTGTTTTGTAACATTCATCAGTTACTAAGAGTAAATCATCACTCTATAAGTTGTTCAAATGACGTATTGTCACTAACCTTTAACCCTAAAAAAGGTTCGTTTTCCTCACTCCCTTTGAAATACTGAAACATTAATCGTGTTCGGTACCCGTAACAACAGGACTCTCTTTAAAGTACTCGTTAGCCTGTATGTCGTAAACATTAAACAACTATACAAGCTGGCTCGGATGTCGTAAAATATAAAACCCTCTGTACACTCTTTGACGGAGATAAAAAGTTCACACTCACTGACCCCCTTTCCGTCCACTAGCTACCCCCCTTGTCGTATCGCGATGTACGACCCTGGCTTAGAGTGTATACTTTGCGTCTGGTCGCTGATCCCATACAAGCACCGGGGCAAACGTTGTCCGCGTTAATGGCTTCATTACCTGGATGTGTGCCCATGTCTTTAGGGCGTTTCTCACGGGGACATTCCTTGCCCTGTTCTGTTTGAGTGTTGACACCTCGGATAATCTGCCTCCCCCCCCTTGCGCCCTCCGCCACAACCACAGCCGTGAGTATTTAGAGTTCCGATTAATGTTGCATGTTTTCGGTTGTGCGTGTCCCAGTTGGAATGATGTTTTTTTTTTGCTGGTTGCGCATACTGGTCACTGGTCAACTTGCTAGGGATCTGACAGAGACAAAGACAACGGTCATTGAAGACGAGGAAATGAAAACAGGCTTGCACTCGGTACGTCGCGAACAGGACAAGCGCACGAGAGGTCCAGTTGGCTAGCTAAAAAAATTGTTCACTTGCTCAAAAATGTTGCCAATGCTGTACATGTGCTGGGGCCTGCACTATTTCCAAGGTCGAGATTTAGCCTCGTTTTGATGTGCATGACATCGTGACACAATAGGCGGATTACGCCATGAACTAAATTTAGCCACACTGTGTGTGCATTTATACAAGATATTTCTGTACGTTAATAACACCAACAAAATAAATCTACTTACTTACTTCTGAAAGATTTTTCGAAAAAGCTAAAAAGATCCAACTGAGCTAGAGCCACTTTGTATAATTATATAAATATTTATTGGTACTTTCATTATAGACATCTTAAATTTCTAAAACTGCTTGATATTGCACTTATCTTGCGGCTTTAAGGCCTAACAAAAAGCCCTTCATTTTGCTTGATATTGCACTTCTCTTGTGACTTTAACACCTAACATTTCGCGAGGAGATGTGTCTATTGTACCACAACATTTGATTTGTACTGACTTTAATCTCAAGCCAGAGGGAACCGTGTACATATAACTTTAAGAATTGAAAGGAACTTAAAATGAACATGAAATGAACATGTAAACTCTATAGCAGTGGTAGCGTTGGCTGAGAGAGAGGTGCAAGGAATTCCGATTGCATCAGGTGACCCATCTAAAAACGTCTACCTTTTTATCTTACAGTTTGACAGGTGAACAAAGCGTATGGAATAGTAATTGTTAAAAGTTAACTATAATAAGCTCATATACAACTAGATGGAAATGAGAAGGCTGACACACTCGTTAAGAGTGGGAAAACTAACTCACAAATAAACTCTGCACGCTATCCAGAAGAAATGAAGAAATTAAATGTAAACAAAATAATTGAGAAATGGACTAGCTCTCATCCAAATCACAAGAAAGATGATGCTTACTATAAGCTATCCCGACAAGATCAACGTCTAATCGACTTAAGACCGGACACAACAGAATGCGACAACACAAAATTGGAACCAGAGAAATCTGCCCATGTGGAGTGTCACCAGAGAATGCCGACCACGTCCTTCAATACTGCTCTCTTTACCAAGAGGCCCGTATAAGACAATGGCCCCAAAACACCCTTATAGAAAGAAAACTATATTGAGAGCGCCCTGATATGGAAACCACTTCGCAGTTCATCTCATATATTGGTGTAGTGATCTGAACCCTTCAACATAACAATGAGAACTTAGAAGAAGAAGAAAAACTATAATAAGGATGTACAAATATATAAACAGGGGGTAAAATTCTCAACAATTTTAATATACATGAAGTTAGCAAGAGGATTAGAACATAATTTTAAAACATGCAAAATATGCTGACTAAAACTAAACCCTTTACTCTCTAATTTATTTAAAATCTTAATGGACCTCATTCACCAGAATGAGGCTACTAAATTAAGCCACGTCATAAGATTGATAAAATAATGAAATTTACGTATTACGTGACAACTCTACACATTGCGTAATTTGTATAGAACATATAGAGTAAATGTTGTTTGTTTACGTTTGGTGAATGGGGTCCATTAAATCTCGTCGTTAGGTACATAATATAGACCAATAAATCTCTACTGTTGATAAGTTACTTTAGAGTGCTAAGCGCGCCAGGCCTGACATACCGGTCCCCTCCCAGACCTTGTGATCCATAGAGCAGACGAAGTTAAGGTCATCTGCCTCTATGGCCCTCGCTTAACAGGGTGCTTAAGCACGATCCACCTTTACTTTTCCCCAACTATTGACAGGGATCCATTAGAGCTGGGTGGACTCAAATCCCATTCTTCACCAGGATTCGAACCGGATCGGACGCCAAGACACCCTACCGCTCAGCCACCGCACCCCAAGGCCTGACATGAATACAATAGATTTCTGACCTATGTCCCAAGCTATAAAGTCTTCAGGCAGAAATTTCAAGAATGTCTTCTTTTATTCATAAGTAAAAACCTTTGCCCTAGCAGTGTATAGAGAAATAAAAATAGCACACCTATCCCTCGGTGCATTTCTTGACGAGGTTACACAATTGACAGATTCCTGAGAGCGTGCGTGACTCTGAGAGTCTTATAACACCATTCCATTGTTTCCTTCAAACAATACGCCGTACATCAAAGGGTTTATACCTGCTCTTGCTTACGCTACGAGCCTGTGTTACCAACAGGAAGACTCGACCGATAAAATAGTTTGTAATTTATCTTAGCTCTTACCTGTCCTCTAGTCAACTTGAGCATTGTGACAGTTTCTAGTATAGAGCAGAGGTGTCGCTAATGTTGAAGTCAACCAGTGCAGCTAGCTGCACTCCATATCAAAATCCCTCAGCACCTCAAAGAAAAAAAGAATCGAATAAAAAAATCATTCACTTGTTCAGAGAGCTAGCTTTCTTTATTGCACTTCGTTGTCACGTCTGGTGGGTGATACCTCCTTCGGTCTGCAGTCTTTGCACCTCCCCTAGCAGTGCTATATATATATCATTCTCTTTATGTCTTCACCTGAGATTTATCAACTGTATGAGGACCCACCAATAGTGACCGAAATAAAAAAAAAGAACAAACTATATTGGGCAGGTCACCTTGAAAAAATGTCAGATGACAGAGAAGCGAAAATTGTATACCGACAAAAACCAAAAGGCAGGCGACCCAAGGGCAGACCCCGAATGCGATGGATTAATGATGTGGAAGCAGATCTGCAACAGCTTGGGGTTAGGGCGTGGAGAGATATTAATGGAAGGATGTGTGCAAGCAGGCCAGAGCCCTCCATGGACTGTAGCGCCACTATGATGGATGGATCTATATCTTCACCTTATTACGTCTATCTGTCTCAATAGACAATAAATACGCCCAATTATTAATTGATTAAGTGTTGTTTTTTTTCTTTAAATTTATTCTTGAAACAATAAATAATTGCGTGAAGCCTCAACTTGCTCCGAGAATGTAATTGCGTGAA
>JADKLZ010012008.1:546-12457 GCA_021533235.1 Biomphalaria straminea | reverse complement strand
TACAGTTCCACTTATGAAACTTTATAGACTCTGGAGGTGCATCAAAAGTGTCTATCTCCCATTTCTGATCACAGCTTTCACAAACCACGTTTGAATTTTTCGAAACAAGTCTAAAACCAGAACTTGCCAATCCAGTGAAAAATATGTGTTGTGCTTTGCTGGCATTTTTCAACAAAGGTGCAAAGCTATTTAACCGTGAGGGCATTGATGTTACTGGAAATATGAAATAGTCTGTAGGTATAAATGAGTTAAATCGTTTGTATATCCAGTTATATGGTTTGTATATCCAGTTATATGGTTTGTATATCCAGTTATATGGTTTCGTCCAACAAATCGACAAGACACGTATCAAATCTTCCAAGGAAGTAGATTGTACACAAGATTTGTGTCTAGATAATAGTATGGAATCAAAGTCGATGTACATATATTTAAGTGGGAACTTAAGACGTTTCCATAATACAAGGTAATGGTCGCTTATACTATCAACTATACCGCTGCATGTATCAGCAAAAGAAGAAAACAATATTAAATGTAATTTCACCATTACAAAACAAACTAAAGCAATAAATACCATACATAAACGTTGACATTCAAGATACAGATGTTGACAATATGATATCACCTTGTTACATCGTAAAAAGAAAGAAGTAAAGTTATTGATATAAACTGAAGAATGTGACGCTTTCCCAGGCAAGGATAATCCACTGTCATCGAAAACCCATATCTCATGACAGAAACCTATAGTATTATGTAAGTGAAGTACAATTAATTTATCGTTCACTAAATTCCTGCATGCGCAGCCTTTTAGGTTTTTTTCTGTAACGCGCATGTGATAGAGGCCAGACTTTAATAGTAAATTTAAAAGTTTGTCGAAGAAATGTTCATATAGCGAAGGTTGAAAATTTCCATCTGTGGTCGGATGGAGAAAATCGAGATGACGTAATACCCTACTAAGAAGTAATACTATAACAGTTGATAGTATCGTGGCGATAACGATGAGATGTAGCATTGTGCCTAAGCTCTTAGTGTAGTCGTTCAGAAGACTTTCATTGACAGTCAATCTTGACACAGCGACGTCGTTTTCCTGCACACCTAAAATACAACATTAAAAAAAAGATTTATGAATGTTTAAAAATACAAACGTAAATATCAGAATTGAAATTATACAAAAACGACTATATTAAGCTTTTCCTTGATCGAAACTAAACTAAAACATATATTACCAATAGTCAATGAACTGATTGATTAACTTTTTATTGATTCTTGTTTTGTAAGGTACTGGAAATACTTGCGCATAAAAATGTTTTATTTTCACATTCTTTGTTGCTAGTAAGAAAGCCTATCTAAAATAGAACTATATGAGATGAAGGGATAGGGGATGGGGTGCAGCCATAGTCACTAAAAGACTAAATACTGCTTACTTAGAACTGGATGCTAAAACCAAAATACCGAAGTGAAAGTCAAAGTATTTTAGAACCATTCAAGTTATTGTTTTTCTTTATTTACTGAGGCGAGGTGATAAAGCACTTGGCTTCCGAACCGGAAGTCCAGGGTTCGAATCCTAGTGATGACTGCAATTATTAATTTCGTAATCCTTAGAGCGAGGGAAAAGTAAAGATGGCTGGTCGTTGTGCTGGGTACATGGCATACTCGTTAACCTTGGTTCACATAAACAGAAGACCCTTTATCATCTGCCCTTTCGGACATCAGGAAACGACCAGTCCTATACTTTCAAATTTATTTTCATGTGACCTGCAAATTGTTACTAGGACAAAAACGTAAATCAGTATGAGTTACTGAGTTTACAAAATACTGGAAAGCTCTTAGCGCTTGGGGCTCAGACCCGGACTTTGCGGTTCTATCTTTAAACGCTCCCCAAGACCGAGTGCTAAATAAGGGGGTGACAAAGATACACTTTCTGGTCAAGATAGTTGTCGAAGTTTGAATAACACAAAGGAATGTTTTCGTGTAAACATCTAAGAAAGGAAATATTTTCAAATGGTGTTAAATCTGTTTCTAATTTTATTTATAATAAAAATATGCAATGACCATTGTATAGATGACATTACATAAGCAATAGGGTTTTCTATGAAAAATCGACACTCATTTTACATTTGTGTAACAATCATTAAAATTAGGTAAGCAGTTTACTGTATTGGTTCAATAAAAAGAACAAACTAATTATAGTGTGGTTTTGTTTTGTTTGTGTTTGTTTTTTGGTGAATGTCTGGAAAAAAAAGTAGGCTAAATTGAAAAAAAAAGGGGAGTGGTTTGACACCGACCTTAGTGACGCCACTGCATGTATCCATGTGTTCATCTATTAGTGTAAGTTACTTAGAGACTTAAACTCTTCTATTGGATTTCCTGGCAGTAGTATACAATTTAAAACAAACATTCCTTACGTGATAGAAGTCACTCTACTTTATAATTCTGTTACGAAACAACGGGAAATCCTAGCGACGTATTTCTATTTGTGTACTTATAATCTTGATGAAGGGAAAAAAATGTACAAGTTATACTATATACATGACCTTCTTTTTGTCCTGTGGTTTGGATATAAAATCAAATGTTCCCAAACTATTGAAACTTCTTTCTATTTGAAAGCGACTATTCTTCATACTTCTTACATTTATAATATAGATCACTGCAGCCATGGGCGCCCGCAGGATTTTTTCCAGGGGGGTGCAAATTTCCATCTACGGAGAATATTAAAGGAAGGAACTGGTTTCTCGCCCCCCCCCCCCATACGATAATAAGTGACCTGTAAACATTTGTTTCAAATTAAATAAATATTTAACATTTGAACAAACAATTAAACTTACGCGTTGTTGAGCTTATCTGTCTATGCCTACCTACGGTCGAACAGAAAATGTCAACAACGAATTGCAATTAACATTATGACTGGGTTCTTATTTCTCATTCCATAGTGTCTCACACTAAAAGGTGAAAATGAAACTTTTTGTTCACCAATCTTTACCTTAACATATTTCTGAAAGCTAACCACCACGGGGCAGCCATCGCAGTCTTGGCCGAGTAGTATATTCATGTTTAGACAATGCTTAATGTATTCGCTGACAATGACGTTAGACACAGACTGTGTTTTTTCTGAACAGGAACAAAACCAGTAACTTGTTCTCAAATACGATCGCCATCAACAAACAAACCGAAAAGTGACTCAGATATCTGCAGTTTCATCACCAAAATTCCCAGCAAATGTTGATGCTCGTATTTTTTTTTTTGTTTCTTGCTGCTGCCATTGCTCCGTTAATTGAAATTGCCGTTTTGCCTAGTACGATTGCATGTGATGGCATTCAAGGCATATCTGTCGACGCACACATGTCAGCTCTGCAAGGGCCATTATCTTCAGCTTCAATGATTAGGTCATATCCGACACTGTTTGACTCAGTTTGTCAACAAAAAGCTAGCTATAGCATTCATACTCTCCCGACTTGACTACTGCAACGCCTTGCTAGCAGGTATATCTGATGACAAAATAGCAAAGCAACAGCGAATTTTGAATAACGCCGCACGAATAGCCCATCGGAAAACAAGACTAGATTCTGCTTTTCTAAAAGCGAAAAATCTAATTTTTTTTAAATCACTTATGCAAGCCGTTTTTTCATAAAATACACCACATTTACAACTATTCACTATAAATAGTAACAAACACGGGAAGCTCTTTAGTAAGGGAGGTAATGTTGTACCATATTTTCAACACATTTATGCAAATGGTTTTAGAATTTTAGTTGAAAAGTATTTTTTTTACATTTGTGTCGCTACCCTACTTAAGTTTTATCATGCAGAGCATTACACTTATCCAAAAATAATGTTTTCTTTTTTTAAGGGAAAAAAATATATTTAAAATGCAAATAAGTGGAACATAATTTAAAACAACAATTAATAAGTAGGTATTCATATTATCAGGTGTAACAATGCGCCACACAATAGCACTCAATAATTGACAAAAGTAATTTTTTTTTTTAGAGATTGACCCTTACAGACAATTAGATCAATTAGATATTCATAATAAGACATCAGTTCACATTTGACTCCACATTCACTTTTACATATCCTTTGGTCTTCTGGACCACACAAGATCTGTCAACCTTCTTTTTCCATTTTTCTCTGTCATTTTTCTTTGAAAGAATTTAATTATGATGTTCTTTCTGAAAATATTGATACCTGTCTTTTTACCTGCCTGGGTGGACCACTTCGGGGACCGATAATGAGTTTGTGTTTTCTCACAAACTGTCTTTGTAACCTTGTTATGTTATCACAGTGCCTTGAGCCTACAGTGCTCTATAAATTAAACTTTATTTTTTGTTAAGAGCCTTCTTGTATAGTCTGCAATCGTAAACTGATGGACGTGTTTAACCTGCTATCTAGCACTAAAACCGACCTTAACTGTGCATAACATAAATACATTTACACATATGACTGCACTCCTCATTCTTGTTCAAAGAAACTTTCACATTTATCGTATTGAAATAAAATCAGCAAGGATTTCTTCTCCAAGACAAAGAAATAATATTTCTCCTTTTCTAGGTCCTATTATAACTAAATATAATAATAAATATAATTATGTGCAAGAGATAGCAAATTGTCACGACTTATGTGAAATAGAACATTTCACACTTTTTTTTTACAGTACAAAAAATTGCAAAACTATAATAAAGAGTACATGGTCTTCTTATCTTATATAATACAGACGTTACTTCAAAAAAGAAGATGATTACGTCCTACGCGTCATGCATTCAGTCATGCATATTTACCAGTGACTTAAATTCTGCCAAGTCACTGGTTTTCCTGGCTAGCTCAGGCAAACCATTCCATGCTCTAATGGCAGTGTGGCACTAGGGAAGAAAGAGCATGGTCAGTCATCAACACCTGATTAGCATATTCTAGTTTATTGAAACAATAGTTTTTCCTTACAGCTGTACTTCAGTGGAAGCAAAACTTCTTAAATTGCTACTTCTAAGAAATTATTTTTTTTATAAAATTTGCTACAATGTGGCTACTAGAATCTAGAGGGGTGCACGTCGGCCATCTATTCCTATTAGCCTACTACTAGACCTAGACTAGTCAACTCCAACATTAACTATCCTTATGATTGTACTACAGTGGAATTACTACTTGCTCAGTGGCTTCTAAGAAGTTAATTGATTTAATGATGCAAAAAATTGTATTGTCTAGAATTTTGCTACTCAGAATCCAGGGGGGTGCAAGTGCACCCCCTTGCACCCCCCTGCGGGCGCCCATGACTGCAGCCTATTAATTATTTGACATTTTTCTTTTAAAAAAAAAGAATTAAAGAAGAATCTTTCAAGTTTCTGTATCCTAATATACATCCTCTTTGCCTACGCCAGGCTACTAGTAATTAGTGATTCAAAAAGATATCTAATGTCAACTTGTAGGAGAGAAATTAGTAGAAACACATATCCTAAGATTTTAAATAAAGAATATGCAGCTGCATTAGACACTTTAAGTAAAGCACTTAGAAAGGATCCAAGACAGGCGGACCCAAGCAAACTTGGAGTAGGCTGGTCATCATTGAAGCTGAGGGTACTCGAATGACTTGGGAGCAGATGGAGAAAGCTGCTTAAAACCTATTAGCTGGGGAGGTGTGGTTGCGGCATTTTGCTCCCCTTAGGTTACAAGGGTCAAACAGTAAAAGTATATAGGCTACCATTAGTAGCCTGTTTAGTTGACGGAAGAAATTTAAAATTAATGTCTTTAGTACTTGAAAACTCTAAATTTATTTGAATTATAATCTATACAAGATTTCAACTGCATTTATATTATTAGACATGCTTAATTATTTCATGATCTAAACATCTACACCCCCCCCCGGCGCACAATCGCTAACGTCTTTGTATTAATGTTCAATTCTTAACGCGTTTAAGACGCGAGATGTATAAGGTTGGGTTGTCCATATAAGCAACCCCAATATAAGGGATGAGTGTGTATAGGTTATAGACAACAAGCCAAACTAAAGATCTGCATTATTTGACTTACTGATCAATATATTCCATGAAATGTGTCAGACACGAGAGGCAAGGCAAGAATCTTACTTTTAAAAAGGAAGTATAAAAGGAAGTAATATTATACTAACACTGTGTCAGGGGCGTAGCTAGAAATTTTCCACCTCTTGTGTGCCCGTGGGTAGGGAGCTTGATCTCTTTGGGGGCCCGTGCATTTTAAGTTATATTTTATTTTCAATGTAAAAAAAACCCACTAATTTGGTTGCCCCCTCAAGTGGGGGCCTGAGGGGATTTTAAAATTCTCCAATTCCTTCTCCCCCCTAGCTACGCCACTGCATGGCGTTGGTTTATTTTCTACCACCGGGTCATGTTTACTAGAAAGTAGTTTTTTTTAAATACCAAGAAGTATTTAACTTAAGGGAGTGAGTCATGAAAATGGAACCATACCAATAACATTATTGAAGCTTTGTAATGAGTTTATGGCAATTTAAAGTGTAACTAAAATGTTTAAATGATATTATTATAGTTTCTTTTTATATAGATATCTCTACACACATTCAATACTAAAATAGTATTGCTTTTGATTTTGTAATTAAAAAACTTGAATGAGAATCACTACAGTGCTGCTGTGAAACGCAAGGTGAAAGTGCAATCTTCCCCTAAGGGCCATCCACGAGTTTATGTGTAAACAAAACATCCTTTATGATCTTTTCTGCAGCGCAACATTTGTGTTGAAAGTTTTTCCTATTTCAATTTAGCTGTACACAATAAAATATAACATATCATTTATCTTATCTTCTTCATATCTTTTAGATTAAATTTTACAGCAAACACAGATTATATCAGCAAAAAAGGGCAGCAAAGACTACGATTACTGAGAAAACTGTCCTCTTTTAATATTAGCGAAAAGGCCTTGGCTATGTTTTATCATGCTCACATCGGCAATATTTTACATTTTAATATCACTGCCTGGTATGGCAATCTAAGCACTAAGAATAAAAATAAACTCCAGAGAATCCTAAATGCTGCTGGTAAGGTCATTGGCAAAAAGCAAACCCCATTAGGGCAGTTGTTTGAGGCAAACATCCTCACAAAATCTAAGAAGATTCTAGAAATAAAAAATCACCCTTTGGGTCAGGATTTTGCTATTTTACCATCACAAAAGAGATACAAGACACCGATAGCAAGGACAAACAGACACAAAAACTCTTTTGTTCCTCTGGCAATCAGATCATTAAATAGAACCAATCTAATGTAAACTTTTCATATGTAAATTGTGAGTGAGTCTGGTGTGTGAATGTACATTTTTTTAAAAATAATGTTTTGTTTTGTATAATGCACAAATTGTAAGACAAATTCCCTTACGGACAATAAAGATTATTATTATTATTATTATTACACACGTTATTTTAAAAGATAGAATTACGCCTTACATATTTTATGTTTTATGTCAAGCATTTTAATAATAATAATAAAGAGACTACATTGAATTTTGTTTCTCTTTAACGAAACTCGACCATGGCAGTGTCAGAGAAGGAATACTCATTCGTTTCTAACATAATGCTTAATATCATCTTTGTTATCCATGAGGAAATATTTCTTACAATTTGTGCATTAAAAAATACACTGTAACAATAAAAACAAAAAAAATACATCTACATCTGTTGTACTCAAACGTAAGACGTGAAATGTTTACATCGGATAAATCCATTCTATTAAACGATACGTTAATCATGAGAACAAAACAATCTTAAAATCTGCTAAGTCGTTGGCTTTCCTGGCTGAATCAGGGCAACCCATTTTATTGTGAGAAGAAGGAGCACTTGTACACATTCGTCCTAGTATATGGAATAAGCAATGCACCTTTTTAAACATTTATTTTGTATACGAAATATGTTACTAAGATATTTAAAATTAAAATCGCAGAAATGGTAACAATGCTTTGAGACAGTGACCATTGCCAAAAAAAATGCAAACGGAATCTTTCGTGGTAGAGGGTCAAACAAGGTCTTTTAGGTTTGTATTTCGCAGTTTTTTTTTTGGCGAAATTTGACTCATAGTGCTCCCGCTTCGGGGAGGAAGATGAAATCGTGCCTCAAACTGAATTTCTTATGGACAAGTCTAGAAAGCCACAATATCTTCATTTTAAGATGACTAACATACGCGCCAATCCGCACATCGTAAAGCTTCTGTTCAGCGGCATAGCTATGCAAGGTGGTCTGCAGTGTCCCTTTTAACTGCATGTATTACAGATTATCTCTTTAGCAGGGCACTTGCTACGAGAGTGAATTGCACTTGAGCTGCGGCTTAATTTATCTATATTTATCTATTTTGTTGTGTGTTGTGAAATAATCTGTAGTGGTGTGCCAATCTGGCTTGGTGTCCAGGTAAACTTTGTTTGTCAAATGTTTACATGTTTCGAATGTTCCTTCAGACTTGAAGATAGTTTATCTTCCTAGTCCAAACCTCCTAAAGAGCGACGGGGGATGGGAGCGGGCAGGGTTTGAACCCGTGACCATCTATAAGTCTGAATGACAGTCCAGCGCGTCAACCGCACGACCAGGCAGCCATCCCATGTGTGTGTGTACTGGGCTATTATAAACTGTTTTATCATTCTTGTGTTATAAAGTCTATGTCTTCAAGTGTCCTATGAGGCTACACAGGGTCCGAAATTGAAAGTCCCCCCCGGGCCCCCACTTGAAGGGGGGCCACCAAATGAGTGTCAGAAGTTTGTGTTTACATTAAATGTTAAGCCACTGTCATTTTATCTTGCAATTCACATTGTTATATATGTTGTTGGCAAGTATTGCACACATTAGACTTATATGTAGCGCTGCAGAATTCTTATATAATTATGAAGTACATAATCTCATGTCATCGAATGTCAAAATAGAGAGGCCCTTAAAGAGGTCAAGGCCCCCTCTCCGGCCATCTCTTTTGTTGTTACTCCACCTCTTCTGTTCAGCTGTTTTGCAAGAGAGTATTTAAGCCTCTGAAGCCCCCACTCACGTGGATTTTAATGTTGAGCTTGAATTACTTAATTCACCAACTTTTAAAATGTGTGGAAAAAAAAAATAAAACGTCCAAATGCTTTAGTCAAAAAAGTATTTATCTATAGTGTGAACCAGTTAAACCAAAGTAAGTTCTCGCTATATCTCTCCATTGAGCGACTTAATTGTGGCTGTGCAAAGTTGTCATACTTATTTGTTTTGATTGCATAAGAAACAACACGCAACGATATGTTGAGCGGCTGTACATTCAATAGAATTCCAACATTATAAATGATATGCCTGGATCTTGAAATCCTATAACAGTCCTACATAAGTACGTAGGATAATGATTTGTGAAATTTAGAGCAAGCTTATTATGTATACGAAAAACGTCCTGGAAGAGTCCGAAGGTGACTACACATTACACACTATACATTGTCATTGTAATGAGACAAATACCTTTTTTTTTTTCAATCTTAGATACACTGTAAACAAGTCTGGAAATATTGTATCCTGGTGTCTTTACGTGTACGAAGTAATTTTTTTAGATTCCTTAAGGGAAATAAAGGTTACGCAACTCTCTCCTCGCTTTGATGTCGTGGTTTAAGTGTAACTATATCTATATTTGGCTGGTTACGTCATTTTGAACTGATCCAGTTGTAACTGTTAAATAGCTCTTATGCACCTCTCTCTTTCTCTCTCTCTCTTTCTCTCTTTCTCTCTGTCTCTCTCTGTCTCTGTCTCTCTCTCTCTCTTCACTCTGTTACACAAACAAAAGCATTTTTTTCCGTTCTACTTTATCTTCTTATCTTATATAATACAGACGTTACTTCAAAAAAGAAGATGATTACGTCCTACGCGTCATGCATTCAGTCATGCATATTTACCAGTGACTTAAATTCTGCCAAGTCACTGGTTTTCCTGGCTAGCTCAGGCAAACCATTCCATGCTCTAATGGCACTAGGGAAGAAAGAGCATTTGTACTTTAGTCACATGCTTTACCAAAATAAAAATACTTTGCGTTCTTCAGGATTCCGTACTATAAAGGGTGTAACACAGCATATAAGCAAATACTGTTTTTAAGTTCAGTTAGATAGTTGTCTATTATTTGAGCTGTGTGTTTCTGTGTAATTGCATCATTATTTATACTTACATTTAACTAGATTTACTTATTCATGTAGGAGAGTACTCGCGCTTTTATTAAATAAATATGTTAGTAGATTATAGTTGACTGTCGATCTTATAAAGTAGACAGAATAAGAATAGTGTTACATATACACATATATACTTTTTTCTTTTTCAATTATTATTCCCCAATGTGGAAACTAACCGTGTTTCTTAAAAAAGTATAAATGATATATTAAAGACAATTTTGAAAACGGTCAACAAGGTTGCGAATTAATATTGAATTTTGTTATCCTATAATGTGTATCTACGTGTGTGTGTGGGGGGGGGGGTAAGGATCTATACTTGTCTACAACACATATTTTGTGTAGAATAATTCTTACAAAGATTGGATATATTGATCTAAGACTTTAAATATGGTAAGTGATATGGTCAATATTATTTGGTTGAATTATTATTCAATTACGTTCTACCTTTTTTCTGCAATAAATTATTTATTTATTTTTATATTCAATGTTATGATTGATAAATACACAAAGTTCACCTTAATAATTTATCATAGGTTTCACTATTCAAATTCTTGATATTCTAATCTTACCTTTAAAAACAAAATGTTATAGAACTAAATCTAGATCTCTAATGCTAAGACATTCGGTTCTTTAATCAAATGTTGTTTTTTCTGTATTTCCTTGTTTTTCTCTACAAATGACATTGAAAAACATTAAAAATAATTTAAAATACTAATTCCCTCTTGAAGTATCATCTTACAATTAACGTTTTAGATAATTCAAATTAAATTAGACTCTCAAATTTATAGAGAACATTTGTTATTTAATGAAACTATTCGTTCACTTAAGCCGCAATGCCAAAACCGAAACCTTAAATAAAACTAGGTCACTAGGACAGACGTAATGTTTACATTCTACTCCCTACTGGTGACTCATCATGAAGCCGATCTTCTAGGAAATAGGTCAAACTGGTTTCAATTGACAGAATTGTGCACACGTTACTAAATGAGATCGAGGGGGAACTCCCTTAGTGTTAAATATTACGTGGAGCTATATTTATCTCCTATTTAAATTACGTGGAGCTATATTTATCTCCTATTTAAATTACGTGGAACTATATTTATCTCCTATTTAAATTAGGCCTACGTGGCGCTATATTAAGTGCCGGAAAGTGAAGGGTCGGAAGGATTTATGGAGATTTGAACCTCTTCACTGTTTAGTTTCATACCATTGATCAATCTAAAACTTGACAGATTTGTGAAAAAATATACAGAGTTCTTATAGTCTCATTTCCCTAGCTTGTGTAAAAAAAATAATGTGGAGGTCCCATTTAAGGTTTAGGCCATGTGTGGCTTCTAAGTCTTCCAAGATCGTAAATCCGGCCCTGGCTATATTTATCTTACTTTAGCTGCTCCTTTACTAGCTTTTTTTTCTGTCGAGTATCTGCATCTTTATATGTTCGTTATATTTTGTTTAATTTTATAATGATTCTGATTTAGCATTCATTTTAACTCTGTATAAAGCTCTTTGAAATATATAGATTTCGATGGAATGAAAAACCTCATGCAATATAATATAAATAGATGATTTAGAATCCTAACGATCAGATTTTTAACTAATTGAACTTAAACTGTGTTCTTGCAAGAGGAAAAGAGCATCTATATATATATTCCTCAAAGAATTAGGCCAGACAACAACAACACAATGCAACAACGAGTAATCTATTTTTAGCTCCATTAATCATTTTTCTAACGCATTGTCTTTACTTATTTTATAATGCGAAAAATTAGAACCATATTTAAAACTC